>CM061055.1:5725662-5752077 GCA_030762865.1 Paraleonurus japonicus | reverse complement strand
GTTTTAGCATGCCAAAAGAGTTAAAATAATGAGTGTTTGTTAGACTAATTTGAAATCCATTGGAACTTTCTAAGTACTTTTCTTACCTTAATTAATGATCATTGGAGCGAAATGATCATTTCAATAGTGTTGTATCAAAAAGACAAAAATAACTAGTTATCACAAAGTGCGATAATAACATTCTAAAATCTGCACCTAATGTAGATAATGGAGGAAAAAGACAGATAAATAATACTCTTAAATGCCAAAACATAAAAATCAATGATTTATCACGGGTCATACCGAGATTATTCAGAATCCTACGTAAACCCTATTGATTTCTTTTTTAGCATGCAAAAAGAAGAAAAATAACGAGTGTTTGTTAGACTAATTTGAGATCTATTGGACCTTCCTATGTACTTTTCATACCTTAATTAATGATCATTGGAGCGAAATGATCATTTCAATAGTATTTTGTATCAAAAAGATAAAAAAATAACTAGTTATCACAAAATTTAGTTATCGATAATAATATTCTAAAATCTGCACCTAATGTAGATAATGGAAGAAAAAGGCAGATAAATAATAATTTTAAATGTCAAAACATAAAAATCAATGATTTATCACGGGTCATACCGAGATTATTCAAATCCTACAAAACCCTATTGATTTATGTTTTAGCATGCAAAAAGAAGAAAAATAATGAGTGTTTGTTAGACTAATTTGAGATCTATTGGACCTTCCTAAGTACTTTTCATACCTTAATTAATGATCATTGGAGCGAAATGATCATTTCAATAGTGTTTTGTATAAAAAAGACAAATAATAAATAGTTATCCCAAAGTTTAGTTGTCGAAAAAACACTTTAAAAACTGCACCTATTGTAGTAGATAATGGAGGAAAAAGACAGATAAATAAAACTTTTGAATGCAAAAACAAAAAAAATCAATGATTTATCACGGGTCATACCGAGATTATTCATAATCCTACGGAAACCCTATTGATTTATGTTTTAGCATGCAAAAAGAGGAAAAATAATGGGTGTTTGTTAGACTAATTTGAAATCCATTGGAACTTCCTATGTGCTTTTCTTACCTTAATTAATGATCATTGGATCGAAATGATCATTTTAATAGTATTTTTGTATCAAAAAGATAAAAATAACTAGTTATCACAAAGTTTAATTGTCGTTAATAACATTCTAAAATCTGCACCTAATGCAGATAACGGATGGAAAAGACCAATAAATAAACCTTTTGAATGCAAAAACATAAAAATCAATGATTGATCACGGGTCATACCGAGATTATTCAGAATCCTACATAAACCCCTTAGATTTTTGTTTTAGCATGCCAAAAGAGTTAAAATAATGAGTGTTTGTTAGACTAATTCGAAATCCATTGGAACTTTCTAAGTACTTTTCTTACCTTAATTAATGATCATTGGAGCGAAATGATCATTTCAATAGTGTTGTATCAAAAAGACAAAAAAAACTAGTTATCACAAAGGTTTAGTTGTCGATAATAACATTCTAAAATCTGCACCTAATGTAGATAATGGACGAAAAAGACAGATAAATAATACTCTTAAATGCCAAAACATAAAAATATATGATTTATCACGGGTCATACCGAGATTATTCAGAATCCTACAGAAACCCTATTGATTTCTGTTTTAGCATGCAAAAAGAAGAAAAATAACGAGTGTTTGTTAGACTAATTGGAGATCTATTGGTCCTTCCTATTTACTTTTCATACCTTAATTAATAATGATCATTGGAGCGAAATGATCATTTCAATAGTGTTTTGTATAAAAAAGACAAAAAATAACTAGTTATCACAAAGTTTAGTTGTCGAAAAAACACTTTAAAAACTGCACCTATTGTAGTAGATAATGGAGGAAAAAGACAGATAAATAAAACTTTTGAATGCAAAAACAAAAAAAATCAATGATTTATCACGGGTCATACCGAGATTATTCATAATCCTACGGAAACCCTATTGATTTATGTTTTAGCATGCAAAAAGAGGAAAAATAATGAGTGTTTGTTAGACTAATTTGAAATACATTGGAACTTCCTATGTGCTTTACTTACCTTAATTAATTATCATTGGATCGAAATGATCATTTTAATAGTATTTTTTGTATCAAAAAGACAAAAAATAACTAGTTAACACAAATTTTAATTCTCGTTAATAACATTCTAAAATCTGCACCTAATGCAGATAACAGAGGGAAAGACCGATAAATAAACCTTTTGAATGCAAAAACATAAAAATCAATGATCGATCACGGGTCATACCGTGATTATTCAGAATCCTACATAAACCCCATAGATTTCAGTTTTAGCATGCCAAAAGAGTTAAAATAATGAGTGTTTGTTAGACTAATTCGAAATCCATTGGAACTTTCTAAGTACTTTTCTTACCTTAATTAATGATCATTGGAGCGAAATGATCATTTCAATAGTGTTGTATCAAAAAGACAAAAAATAACTAGTTATCACAAAGTGCGATAATAACATTCTAAAATCTGCACCTAATGTAGATAATGGAGGAAAAAGACAGATAAATAATACTCTTAAATGCCAAAACATAAAAATCAATGATTTATTACGGGTCATACCGAGATTATTCAGAATCCTACAGAAACCCTATTAATTTCTATTTTAGCATGCAAAAAGAAGAAAAATAATGAGTGTTTGTTAGACTAATTTGAGATCTATTGGACCTTCCTAAGTACTTTTCATACCTTAATTAATGATCATTGGAGCGGAATGATCATTTCAATAGTGTTTTGTATAAAAAAGACAAAAAAATAACTAGTTATCACAAAATTTAGTTATCGATAATAATATTCTAAAATCTGCACCTAATGTAGATAATGGAAGAAAAAGGCAGATAAATAATAATTTTAAATGCCAAAACATAAAAATCAATGATTTATCACGGGTCATACCGAGATTATTCAAATCCTACAAAAACCCTATTGATTTATGTTTTAGCATGCAAAAAGAAGAAAAATAATGAGTGTTTGTTAGACTAATTTGAGATCTATTGACCTTCCTAAGTACTTTTCATACCTTAATTAATGATCATTGGAGCGAAATGATCATTTCAATAGTGTTTTGTATAAAAAAGACAAAAATAAATAGTTATCACAAAGTTTAGTTGTCGAAAAAACACTTTAAAAACTGCACCTATTGTAGTAGATAATGGAGGAAAAAGACAGATAAATAAAACTTTTGAATGCAAAAACAAAAAAAATCAATGATTTATCACGGGTCATACCGAGATTATTCATAATCCTACGGAAACCCTATTGATTTATGTTTTAGCATGCAAAAAGAGGAAAAATAATGAGTGTTTGTTAGACTAATTTGAAATCCATTGGAACTTCCTATGTGCTTTTCTTACCTTAATTAATGATCATTGGATCGAAATGATCATTTTAATAGTATTTTTTGTATCAAAAAGACAAAAAATAACTAGTTATCACAAAGTTTAATTGTCGTTAATAACATTCTAAAATCTGCACCTAATGCAGATAAACGGAGGGAAAAGACCAATAAATAAACCTTTGAATGCAAAAACATAAAAATCAATGATTGATCACGGGTCATACCGAGATTATTCAAATCCTACACAAAACCCCATAGATTTTTGTTTTAGCATGCCAAAAGAGTTAAAATAATGAGTGTTTGTTAGACTAATTTGAAATCCATTGGAACTTTCTAAGTACTTTTCTTACCTTAATTAATGATCATTGAGCGAAATGATCATTTCAATAGTGTTTTGTATCAAAAAGACAAAAATAACTAGTTATCACAAAATTTAGTTATCGATAATAATATTCTAAAATCTGCACCTAATGTAGATAATGGAAGAAAAAGACAGATAAATAATAATTTTAAATGCAAAACATAAAAAAATCAATGATTTATCACGGTCATACCGAGATTATTCAGAATCCTACAAAAACCCTATTGATTTCTTTTTAGCATGCAAAAAGAAGAAAAATAATGAGTGTTTGTTAGACTAATTTGAGATCTATTGGACCTTCCTAAGTACTTTTCATACCTTTAATTAATGATCATTGGAGCGAAATGATCATTTCAATAGTGTTTGTATAAAAAAGACAAAAATAAATAGTTATCACAAAGTTTAGTTGTCTAAAAAACACTTTAAAAACTGCACCTATTGTAGTAGATAATGGAGGAAAAAGACAGATAAATAAAACTTTTGAATGCAAAAACAAAAAAAAATCAATGATTTATCACGGGTCATACCGAGATTATTCATAATCCTACGGAAAACCTATTGATTTATGTTTTAGCATGCAAAAAGAGGAAAAATAATGAGTGTTTGTTAGACTAATTTGAAATCCATTGGAACTTCCTATGTGCTTTTCTTACCTTAATTAATGATCATTGGATCGAAATGATCATTTTAATAGTATTTTTGTATCAAAAAAAGATAAAAATAACTAGTTATCACAAAGTTTAATTGTCGTTAATAACATTCTAAAATCTGCACCTAATGCGTATAACGGAGGGAAAAGACCGATAAATAAACCTTTTGAATGCAAAAACATAAAAATCAATGATTGATCACGGGTCATACCGAGATTATTCAAATCCTACATAAACCCCATAGATTTCTGTTTTAGCATGCCAAAAGAGTTAAAATAATGAGTGTTTGTTAGACTAATTTGAAATCCATTGAACTTTCTAAGTACTTTTCTTACCTTAATTAATGATCATTGGAGCGAAATGATCATTTCAATAGTGTTGTATCAAAAAGACAAAAATAACTAGTTATCACAAAGTTTAGCGATAATAACATTCTAAAATCACCTAATGTAGATAATGGAGGAAAAAGACAGATAAATAATACTAAAATGCCAAAACATAAAAATCAATGATTTATCACGGGTCATACCGAGATTATTCAGAATCCTAAAAACCCTATTGATTTCTGTTTTTAGCATGCAAAAAGAAGAAAAATAATGAGTGTTTGTTAGACTAATTTGAGATCTATTGAACTTCCTATGTACTTTTCATACCTTAATTAATGATCATTGGAGCGAAATGATCATTTCAATAGTATTTTGTATCAAAAAGATAAAAATAAACTAGTTATCACAAAATTTAGTTATCGATAATAATATTCTAAAATCTGCACCTAATGTAGATAATGGAAGAAAAAGACAGATAAATAATAATTTTAAATGCAAAAACATAAAAATCAATGATTTATCACGGTCATACCGAGATTATTCAAATCCTACAAAACCCTATTGATTTCTGTTTTAGCATGCAAAAAGAAGAAAATAATGAGTGTTTGTTAGACTAATTTGAGATCTATTGACCTTCCTAAGTACTTTTCATACCTTAATTAATGATCATTGGAGCGAAATGATCATTTCAATAGTGTTTTGTATAAAAAAGACAAAAATAAATAGTTATCACAAAGTTTAGTTGTCGATAAAAACACTTTAAAAAACTGCACCTATTGTAGTAGATAATGGAGGAAAAAGACAGATAAATAAAACTTTTGAATGCAAAAACAAAAAAAATCAATGATTTATCACGGGTCATACCGAGATTATTCATAATCCTACGGAAACCCTATTGATTTATGTTTTAGCATGCAAAAGAGAGGAAAATAATGGGTGTTTGTTAGACTAATTTGAAATCCATTGGAACTTCCTATGTGCTTTTCTTACCTTAATTAATGATCATTGGATCGAAATGATCATTTTAATAGTATTTTTTGTATCAAAAAGATAAAAAATAACTAGTTATCACAAAGTTTAATTGTCGTTAATAACATTCTAAAATCTGCACCTAATGTAGATAACGGGAGGGAAAAGACCAATAAATAAACCTTTGAATGCAAAAACATAAAAATCAATGATTGATCACGGGTCATACCGAGATTATTCAAATCCTACATAAACCCCATAGATTTCTGTTTTAGCATGCCAAAAGAGTTAAAATAATGAGTGTTTGTTAGACTAATTTGAAATCCATTGGAACTTTCTAAGTACTTTTCTTACCTTAATTAATGATCATTGGAGCGAAATGATCATTTCAATAGTATTTTGTATCAAAAAGACAAAAATAACTAGTTATCACAAAGTTTAGTTATCGATAATAACATTCTAAAATCAGCACCTAATGTAGATAATGGAGGAAAAAGACAGATAAATAATACTTTTTAAATGCCAAAACATAAAAATCAATGATTTATCACGGGTCATACCGAGATTATTCAGAATCCTACAGAAACCCTATTGATTTCTGTTTTAGCATGCAAAAAGAAGAAAAATAATGAGTGTTTGTTAGACTAATTTGAGATCTATTGGAACTTCCTAAGTACTTTTCATACCTTAATTAATGATCATTGGAGCGAAATGATCATTTCAATAGTGTTTTGTATCAAAAGACAAAAATAAATAGTTATCACAAAGTTTAGTTGTCGAAAAACACTTTAAAAACTGCACCTATTGTAGTAGATAATGGAGGAAAAAGACAGATAAATAAAACTTTTGAATGCAAAAACAAAAAATCAATGATTTATCACGGGTCATACCGAGATTATTCATAATCCTACGGAAACCCTATTGATTTATGTTTTAGCATGCAAAAAGAGGAAAAATAATGAGTGTTTGTTAGACTAATTTGAAATCCATTGGAACTTCCTATGTGCTTTTCTTACCTTAATTAATGATCATTGGATCGAAATGATCATTTTAATAGTATTTTTTGTATCAAAAAGATAAAAATAACTAGTTATCACAAAGTTTAATTGTCGTTAATAACATTCTAAAATCTGCACCTAATGTAGATAATGGAGGGAAAAGACCAATAAATAAACCTTTTGAATGCAAAAACATAAAAATCAATGATTGATCACGGGTCATACCGAGATTATTCAAATCCTACACAAACCCCATAGATTTTTGTTTTAGCATGCCAAAAGAGTTAAAATAATGAGTGTTTGTTAGACTAATTTGAAATCCATTGGAACTTTCTAAGTACTTTTCTTACCTTAATTAATGATCATTGGAGCGAAATGATCATTTCAATAGTATTTTGTATCAAAAAGACAAAAATAACTAGTTATCACAAAATTTAGTTATCGATAATAATATTCTAAAATCTGCACCTAATGTAGATAATGGAAGAAAAAGACAGATAAATCATAATTTTAAATGCCAAAACATAAAAATCAATGATTTATCACGGGTCATACCGAGATTATTCAGAATCCTACAGAAACCCTATTGATTTCTGTTTTAGCATGCAAAAAGAAGAAAAATAATGAGTGTTTGTTAGACTAATTTGAGATCTATTGACCTTCCTAAGTACTTTTCATACCTTAATTAATGATCATTGGAGCGAAATGATCATTTCAATAGTGTTTTGTATAAAAAGACAAAAATAAATAGTTATCACAAAGTTTAGTTGTCGAAAAAACACTTTAAAAAACTGCACCTATTGTAGTAGATAATGGAGGAAAAAGACAGATAAATAAAACTTTTGAATGCAAAAACAAAAAAATCAATGATTTATCACGGGTCATACCGAGATTATTCATAATCCTACGGAAACCCTATTGATTTATGTTTTAGCATGCAAAAAGAGGAAAAATAATGGGTGTTTGTTAGACTAATTTGAAATCCATTGGAACTTCCTATGTGCTTTTCTTACCTTAATTAATGATCATTGGATCGAAATGATCATTTTAATAGTATTTTTTGTATCAAAAAGATAAAAAATAACTAGTTATCACAAAGTTTAATTGTCGTTAATAACATTCTAAAATCTGCACCTAATGCAGATAACGGAGGGAAAAGACCGATAAATAAACCTTTTGAATGCAAAAACATAAAAATCAATGATTGATCACGGGTCATACCGAGATTATTCAGAATCCTACACAAACCCCATAGATTTCTGTTTTAGCATGCCAAAAGAGTTAAAATAATGAGTGTTTGTTAGACTAATTTGAAATCCATTGGAACTTTCTAAGTACTTTTCTTACCTTAATTAATGATCATTGGAGCGAAATGATCATTTCAATAGTGTTGTATCAAAAAGACAAAAAATAACTAGTTATCACAAAGTGCGATAATAACATTCTAAAATCAGTACCTAATGTAGATAATGGAGGAAAAAGACAGATAAATAATACTCTTAAATGCCAAAACATAAAAATCAATGATTTATCACGGGTCATACCGAGATTATTCAGAATCCTACAGAAACCCTATTGATTTCTGTTTGTTAGACTAATTTGAGATTTATTGGACCTTCCTATGTACTTTTCATACCTTAATTAATGATCATTGGAGCGAAATGATCATTTCAATAGTATTTTGTATCAAAAAGATAAAAAAATAACTAGTTATCACAAAATTTAGTTATCGATAATAATATTCTAAAATCTGCACCTAATGTAGATAATGGAAGAAAAAGACAGATAAATAATAATTTTAAATGCAAAAACATAAAAATCAATGATTTATCACGGGTCATACCGAGATTATTCATAATCCTACGAAACCCTATTGATTTATGTTTTAGCATGCAAAAAGAAGAAAAATAATGAGTGTTTGTTAGACTAATTTGAGATCTATTGGACCTTCCTAAGTACTTTTCATACCTTAATTAATGATCATTGGAGCGAAATGATCATTTTAATAGTGTTTTTTTGTATAAAAAGACAAAAATAAATAGTTATCACAAAGTTTAGTTGTCGAAAAAAACACTTTAAAATCTGCACTATTGTAGTAGATAATGAAGGAAATAGACAGATAAATAAAACTTTTGAATGCAAAAACAAAAAAAATCAATAATTTATCACGGGTCATACCGAGATTATTCATAATCCTACGGAAACCCTATTGATTTATGTTTTAGCATGCAAAAAGAGGAAAAATAATGAGTGTTTGTTAGACTAATTTGAAATACATTGGAACTTCCTATGTTTTTCTTACCTTAATTAATGATCATTAGATCGAAATGATCATTTTAATAGTATTTTTTGTATCAAAAAGATAAAAAATAACTAGTTAACACAAAGTTTAATTGTCGTTAATAACATTCTAAAATCTGCACCTAATGCAGATAACGGAGGGAAAAGACCGATAAATAAACCTTTTGAATGCAAAAACATAAAAATCAATGATTGATCACGGGTCATACCGAGATTATTCAGAATCCTACATAAACCCCTTAGATTTCTGTTTTAGCATGCCAAAAGAGTTAAAATAATGAGTGTTTGTTAGACTAATTTGAAATCCATTGGAACTTTCTAAGTACTTTTCTTACCTTAATTAATGATCATTGGAGCGAAATGATCATTTCAATAGTGTTGTATCAAAAAGACAAAAAATAACTAGTTATCACAAAGTGCGATAATAACATTCTAAAATCAGTACCTAATGTAGATAATGGAGGAAAAAGATAGATAAATAATACTCTTAAATGCCAAAACATAAAAATCAATGATTTATCACGGGTCATACCGAGATTATTCAGAATCCTACAGAAACCCTATTGATTTCTGTTTGTTAGACTAATTTGAGATTTATTGGACCTTCCTATGTACTTTTCATACCTTAATTAATGATCATTGGAGCGAAATGATCATTTTAATAGTGTTTTGTATAAAAAAGACAAAAAATAAATAGTTATCACAAAGTTTAGTTGTCGAAAAAACACTTTAAAAACTGCACCTATTGTAGTAGATAATGAAGGAAAAAGACAGATAAATAAAACTTTTGAATGCAAAAACAAAAAAAAATCAATGATTTATCACGGGTCATACCGAGATTATTCATAATCCTACGGAAACCCTATTGATTTATGTTTTAGCATGCAAAAAGAGGAAAAATAATGGGTGTTTGTTAGACTAATTTGAAATCCATTGGAACTTCCTATGTGCTTTTCTTACCTTAATTAATGATCATTAGATCGAAATGATCATTTTAATAGTATTTTTTGTATCAAAAAGATAAAAAATAACTAGTTATCACAAAGTTTAATTGTCGTTAATAACATTCTAAAATCTGCACCTAATGCAGATAACGGAGGGAAAAGACCGATAAATAAACCTTTTGAATGCAAAAACATAAAAATCAATGATTGATCACGGGTCATACCGAGATTATTCAGAATCCTACACAAACCCCATAGATTTCTTTTTTAGCATGCCAAAAGAGTTAAAATAATGAGTGTTTGTTAGACTAATTTGAAATCCATTGGAACTTTCTAAGTACTTTTCTTACCTTAATTAATGATCATTGGAGCGAAATGATCATTTCAATAGTGTTGTATCAAAAAGACAAAAAATAACTAGTTATCACAAAGTGCGATAATAACATTCTAAAATCAGTACCTAATGTAGATAATGGAGGAAAAAGATAGATAAATAATACTCTTAAATGCCAAAACATAAAAATCAATGATTTATCACGGGTCATACCGAGATTATTCAGAATCCTACAGAAACCCTATTGATTTCTGTTTCAGCATGCAAAAAGAAGAAATATAACGAGTGTTTGTTAGACTAATTTGAGATCTATTGGACCTTCCTATGTACTTTTCATACCTTAATTAATGATCATTGGAGCGAAATGATCATTTCAATAGTATTTTGTATCAAAAAGATAAAAAAATAACTAGTTATCACAAAATTTAGTTATCGATAATAATATTCTAAAATCTGCACCTAATGTAGATAATGGAAGAAAAAGGCAGATAAATAATAATTTTAAATGTCAAAACATAAAAATCAATGATTTACACGGGTCATACCGAGATTATTCAGAATCCTACATAAACCCTATTGATTTCTGTTTTAGCATGCAAAAAGAAGAAAAATAATGAGTGTTTGTTAGACTAATTGGAGATCTATTGGACCTTCCTAAGTACTTTTCATACCTTAATTAATGATCATTGGAGCGAAATGATCATTTTAATAGTGTTTTGTATAAAAAAGACAAAAAATAAATAGTTATCACAAAGTTTAGTTGTCGAAAAAACACTTTAAAAACTGCACCTATTGTAGTAGATAATGAAGGAAAAAGACAGATAAATAAAACTTTTGAATGCAAAAACAAAAAAAAATCAATGATTTATCACGGGTCATACCGAGATTATTCATAATCCTACGGAAACCCTATTGATTTATGTTTTAGCATGCAAAAAGAGGAAAAATAATGGGTGTTTGTTAGACTAATTTGAAATCCATTGGAACTTCCTATGTGCTTTTCTTACCTTAATTAATGATCATTGGATCGAAATGATCATTTTAATAGTATTTTTGTATCAAAAAGATAAAAATAACTAGTTATCACAAAGTTTAATTGTCGTTAATAACATTCTAAAATCTGCACCTAATGCAGATAACGGAGGAAAAAGACCGATAAATAAACCTTTTGAATGCAAAAACATAAAAATCAATGATTGATCACGGTCATACCGAGATTATTCAGAATCCTACACAAACCCCATAGATTTCTGTTTTAGCATGCCAAAAGAGTTAAAATAATGAGTGTTTGTTAGACTAATTTGAAATCCATTGGAACTTTCTAAGTACTTTTCTTACCTTAATTAATGATCATTGGAGCGAAATGATCATTTCAATAGTGTTGTATCAAAAAGACAAAAATAACTAGTTATCACAAAGTGCGATAATAACATTCTAAAATCAGCACCTAATGTAGATAATGGAGGAAAAAGATAGATAAATAATACTCTTAAATGCCAAAACATAAAAATCAATGATTTATCACGGGTCATACCGAGATTATTCAGAATCCTACAGAAACCCTATTGATTTCTGTTTCAGCATGCAAAAAGAAGAAAATAAACGAGTGTTTGTTAGACTAATTTGAGATCTATTGGACCTTCCTATGTACTTTTCATACCTTAATTAATGATCATTGGAGCGAAATGATCATTTCAATAGTATTTTGTATCAAAAAGATAAAAAAATAACTAGTTATCACAAAATTTAGTTATCGATAATAATATTCTAAAATCTGCACCTAATGTAGATAATGGAAGAAAAAGGCAGATAAATAATAATTTTAAATGTCAAAACATAAAAATCAATGATTTACACGGGTCATACCGAGATTATTCAGAATCCTACATAAACCCTATTGATTTCTGTTTTAGCATGCAAAAAGAAGAAAAATAATGAGTGTTTGTTAGACTAATTGGAGATCTATTGGACCTTCCTAAGTACTTTTCATACCTTAATTAATGATCATTGGAGCGAAATGATCATTTTAATAGTGTTTTGTATAAAAAAGACAAAAAATAAATAGTTATCACAAAGTTTAGTTGTCGAAAAAACACTTTAAAAACTGCACCTATTGTAGTAGATAATGAAGGAAAAAGACAGATAAATAAAACTTTTGAATGCAAAAACAAAAAAAAATCAATGATTTATCACGGGTCATACCGAGATTATTCATAATCCTACGGAAACCCTATTGATTTATGTTTTAGCATGCAAAAAGAGGAAAAATAATGGGTGTTTGTTAGACTAATTTGAAATCCATTGGAACTTCCTATGTGCTTTTCTTACCTTAATTAATGATCATTAGATCGAAATGATCATTTTAATAGTATTTTTTGTATCAAAAAGATAAAAAATAACTAGTTATCACAAAGTTTAATTGTCGTTAATAACATTCTAAAATCTGCACCTAATGCAGATAACGGAGGGAAAAGACCGATAAATAAACCTTTTGAATGCAAAAACATAAAAATCAATGATTGATCACGGGTCATACCGAGATTATTCAGAATCCTACACAAACCCCATAGATTTCTGTTTTAGCATTAGCATGCCAAAAGAGTTAAAATAATGAGTGTTTGTTAGACTAATTTGAAATCCATTGGAACTTTCTAAGTACTTTTCTTACCTTAATTAATGATCATTGGAGCGAAATGATCATTTCAATAGTGTTGTATCAAAAAGACAAAAAATAACTAGTTATCACAAAGTGCGATAATAACATTCTAAAATCAGTACCTAATGTAGATAATGGAGGAAAAAGATAGATAAATAATACTCTTAAATGCCAAAACATAAAAATCAATGATTTATCACGTTAGAGATTATTCAGAATCCTGAAACCCTATTGATTTCTTGGAAGAAATATAACGAGTGTTTGTTAGACTAATTTGAGATCTATTGGACCTTCCTATGTACTTTTCATACCTTAATTAATGATCATTGGAGCGAAATGATCATTTCAATAGTATTTTTGTATCAAAAAGATAAAAAAATAACTAGTTATCACAAAATTTAGTTATCGATAATAATATTCTAAAATCTGCACCTAATGTAGATAATGGAAGAAAAAGGCAGATAAATAATAATTTTAAATGTCAAAACATAAAAATCAATGATTTACACGGGTCATACCGAGATTATTCAGAATCCTACAAAACCCTATTGATTTCTTTTTAGCATGCAAAAAGAAGAAAAATAATGAGTGTTTGTTAGACTAATTTGAGATCTATTGGACCTTCCTAAGTACTTTTCATACCTTAATTAATGATCATTGGAGCGAAATGATCATTTTAATAGTGTTTTGTATAAAAAAGACAAAAATAAAACTAGTTATCACAAAGTTTAGTTGTCGAAAAAACACTTTAAAAACTGCACCTATTGTAGTAGATAATGGAAGGAAAAAGACAGATAAATAAAACTTTTGAATGCAAAAACAAAAAAAAATCAATGATTTATCACGGGTCATACCGAGATTATTCATAATCCTACGGAAACCCTATTGATTTATGTTTTAGCATGCAAAAAGAGGAAAAATAATGGGTGTTTGTTAGACTAATTTGAAATCCATTGGAACTTCCTATGTGCTTTTCTTACCTTAATTAATGATCATTAGATCGAAATGATCATTTTAATAGTATTTTTGTATCAAAAAGATAAAAATAACTAGTTATCACAAAGTTTAATTGTCGTTAATAACATTCTAAAATCTGCACCTAATGCAGATAACGGAGGGAAAAGACCGATAAATAAACCTTTTGAATGCAAAAACATAAAAATCAATGATTGATCACGGGTAATACCGAGATTATTCAGAATCCTACACAAACCCCATAGATTTCTGTTTTAGCATGCCAAAAGAGTTAAAATAATGAGTGTTTGTTAGACTAATTTGAAATCCATTGGAACTTTCTAAGTACTTTTCTTACCTTAATTAATGATCATTGGAGCGAAATGATCATTTCAATAGTGTTGTATCAAAAAGACAAAAAATAACTAGTTATCACAAAGTGCGATAATAACATTCTAAAATCAGTACCTAATGTAGATAATGGAGGAAAAAGATAGATAAATAATACTCTTAAATGCCAAAACATAAAAATCAATGATTTATCACGGGTCATACCGAGATTATTCAGAATCCTACAGAAACCCTATTGATTTCTGTTTCAGCATGCAAAAAGAAGAAATATAACGAGTGTTTGTTAGACTAATTTGAGATTTATTGGACCTTCCTATGTACTTTTCATACCTTAATTAATGATCATTGGAGCGAAATGATCATTTCAATAGTATTTTGTATCAAAAAGATAAAAAAATAACTAGTTATCACAAAATTTAGTTATCGATAATAATATTCTAAAATCTGCACCTAATGTAGATAATGGAAGAAAAAAAAGATAAATAATAATTTTAAATGCCAAAACATAAAAATCAATGATTTATCACGGGTCATACCGAGATTATTCAGAATCCTACGAAACCCTATTGATTTCTTTTTTAGCATGCAAAAAGAAGAAAAATAATGAGTGTTTGTTAGACTAATTTGAGATATATTGGACCTTCCTAAGTACTTTTCTTACCTTAATTAATGATCATTGGAGAAATGATAATTTCTATAGTGTTTTGTATCAAAAAGACAAAAAATAACTAGTTATCACATATTTAGTTGTCGAAAAAACATTTTTTAAAAACTGCACCTATTGTTGGTCCCGATAGTTGAGTTGAAAAAAACCTTGAATAAGCTTTTTAGAACAAAATCTAAAAAGGGGGGATTGAATAGATTTTGTAGATTTTTCAAATCTTCAAAACCAATTCAAAATATCAGATTGATGCAAAAAGAGTTAAAAAATAATTCTCAACTTCTTATAAGATCAAAAGCAAGGTTGATATATTGATTTTAGTTAAGATTCTGAAATTAACTCTTGATGTAAATCATTTCATTGTAAAATAAACAAAAACTTAAAGGAAGCAAAAATAACACCAGTTATTTATAGTGGTTCGGATTTTAATAATCCTACAATCCACTCTCCTTCTTCAATTTGAAAAAGACTCAATTTTCTCACTTCCAAAAAAATCACTTACAACTTGTACAATTCTTCAAATCTTCAATCTCCTAGACTCTTCTTCTAGAAATCTAACTATTACAAGTGTATATTGAATTTTGAAGATTACAGAAAAGTGTTCTAAAAAACACTTAGAACTTTTTGAAACTCTCTAGAAATTCTTGTGAAAAGATTGTGAAATCTAATTAATGAATTGTGTAAATCAAATATGCATTTCAATTATCTATATGAAAAATGAAAAACCTAAACCTAACTATTATCACAAAATTTAGTTAGTTTGTTAGTTAGTTCTAACAAACTTGAAACCTAAACAAACTTAATCTTGAAAAAGAAAACCTCGGCTGATTCTTCCTATTAAATGCAAAAACATAAAAATCAAGATTAGCCTTTCTTATTCTACTCAGATTATCTTGACCTCTACGAGCTCTTCATATTTGTCTCCTTTTTAGCATGACTAGACTTGAGAAAAATAATGAGTGTTTGTTTGTCATTCCTAGTCTCCACCGACTTCCTAACTTTTCTTACCTTAATTAATGATCATTGGAGCGAAATGACTTTCAGTAGTGTTTTTTATCAAAAGACAAAAATAACTAGTTATCACAAAGTTTACTCATCAAAAAACAATCTTGGTCTAACACCTATTGTAGTAGATAATGGAGGAAAAAGACAGATAAATAAAACTTTTGAATGCAAAAACAAAAAAAATCAATGATTTATCACGGGTCATACCGAGATTATTCATAATCCAACGGAAACCCTATTGATTTATATTTTAGCATGCAAAAAGAGGAAAAAATAATGGGTGTTTGTTAGACTAATTTGAAATCCATTGGAACTTCCTATGTGCTTTTCTTACCTTAATTAATGATCATTGGATCGAAATGATCATTTTAATAGTATTTTTTGTATCAAAAAGATAAAAAATAACTAGTTATCACAAAGTTTAATTGTCGTTAATAACATTCTAAAATCTGCACCTAATGCAGATAACGGAGGGAAAAGACCAATAAATAAATCTTTTGAATGCAAAAACATAAAAATCAATGATTGATCACGGGTCATACCGAGATTATTCAGAATCCTACACAAACCCCATAGATTTTTGTTTTAGCATGCCAAAAGAGTTAAAATAATGAGTGTTTGTTAGACTAATTTGAAATCCATTGGAACTTTCTAAGTACTTTTCTTACGTTAATTAATGATCATTGGAGCGAAATGATCATTTCAATAGTGTTTTATCAAAAAGACAAAAAATAACTAGTTATCACAAAGTGCAATAATAAAATTCTAAAATCTGCACCTAATGTAGATAATGGAGAAAAAAGACAGATAAATAATACTCTTAAATGCCAAAACATAAAAATCAATGATTTATCGCGGGTCATACCGAGATTATTCAGAATCCTACAGAAACCCTATTGATTTCTGTTTTAGCATGCAAAAAGAAGAAAAATAACGAGTGTTTGTTAGACTAATTTGAGATCTATTGGACCTTCCTATGTACTTTTCATACCTTAATTAATGATCATTGGAGCGAAATGATCATTTCAATAGTATTTTGTATCAAAAAGATAAAAAAATAACTAGTTTTCACAAAATTTAGTTATCGATAATAATATTCTAAAATCTGCACCTAATGTAGATAATGGAAGAAAAAGGAAGATAAATAATAATTTTAAATGTCAAAACATAAAAATCAATGATTTACACGGGTCATACCGAGATTATTCAGAATCCTACAGAAACCCTATTGATTTCTGTTTTAGCATGCAAAAAAAAGAAAAATAATGAGTGTTTGTTAGACTAATTAGAGATCTATTGGACCTTCCTAAGTACTTTTCATACTTTAATTAATGATCATTGGAGCGAAATGATCATTTCAATAGTGTTTTGTATAAAAAAGACAAAAAATAAATAGTTATCACAAAGTTTAGTTGTCGAAAAAACACTTTAAAAACTGCACCTATTGTAGTAGATAATGGAGGAAAAAGACAGATAAATAAAACTTTTGAATGCAAAAACAAAAAAAATCAATGATTTATCACGGGTCATACCGAGATTATTCATAATCCTACGTAAACCCTATTGATTTATGTTTTAGCATGCAAAAAGAGGAAAAATAAAGGGTGTTTGTTAGACTAATTTGAAATCCATTGGAACTTCCTATGTGATTTTCTTACCTTAATTAATGATCATTGGATCGAAATGATCATTTTAATAGTATTTTTTGTATCAAAAAGATAAAAAATAACTAGTTATCACAAAGTTTAATTGTAGTTAATAACATTCTAAAATCTGCACCTAATGCAGATAACGGAGGGAAAAGACCGATAAATAAACCTTTTGAATGCAAAAACATAAAAATCAATGATTGATCACGGGTCATACCGAGATTATTCAGAATCCTACACAAACCCCATAGATTTTTGTTTTAGCATGCCAAAAGAGTTAAAATAATGAGTGTTTGTTAGACTAATTTGAAATCCATTGGAACTTTCTAAGTACTTTTCTTACCTTAATTAATGATCATTGGAGCGAAATGATCATTTCAATAGTGTTGTATCAAAAAGACAAAAAAAACTAGTTATCACAAAGTGCGATAATAACATTCTCTAAAATCTGCACCTAATGTAGATAATGGATGAAAAAGACAGATAAATAATACTTTTAAATGCCAAAACATAAAAATCAATGATTTATCACGGGTCATACCGAGATTATTCAGAATCCTATAGAAACCCTATTGATTTCTGTTTTAGCATGCAAAAAGAAGAAATATAACGAGTGTTTGTTAGACTAATTTGAGATCTATTGGACCTTCCTATGTACTTTTCATACCTTAATTAATGATCATTGGAGCGAAATGATCATTTTAATAGTGTTTTGTATAAAAAAGACAAAAAATAAATAGTTATCACAAAGTTTAGTTGTCGAAAAAACACTTTAAAAACTGCACCTATTGTAGTAGATAATGAAGGAAAAAGACAGATAAATAAAACTTTTGAATGCAAAAACAAAAAAAAATCAATGATTTATCACGGGTCATACCGAGATTATTCATAATCCTACGGAAACCCTATTGATTTATGTTTTAGCATGCAAAAAGAGGAAAAATAATGGGTGTTTGTTAGACTAATTTGAAATCCATTGGAACTTCCTATGTGCATTTCTTACCTTAATTAATGATCATTAGATCGAAATGATCATTTTAATAGTATTTTTGTATCAAAAAGAAAAAAATAACTAGTTATCACAAAGTTTAATTGTCGTTAATAACATTCTAAAATCTGCACCTAATGCAGATAACGGAGGGAAAAGACCGATAAATAAACCTTTTGAATGCAAAAACATAAAAATCAATGATTGATCACGGGTCATACCGAGATTATTCAGAATCCTACACAAACCCCATAGATTTCTGTTTTAGCATGACAAAAGAGTTAAAATAATGAGTGTTTGTTAGACTAATTTGAAATCCATTGGAACTTTCTAAGTACTTTTCTTACCTTAATTAATGATCATTGGAGCGAAATGATCATTTCAATAGTGTTTTGTATCAAAAAGACAAAAATAACTAGTTATCACAAAGTGCGATAATAACATTCTAAAATCTGCACCTAATGTAGATAATGGAGGAAAAAGACAGATAAATAATACTCTTAAATGCCAAAACATAAAAATCAATGATTTATCACGGGTCATACCGAGATTATTCAGAATCCTATAGAAACCCCTATTGATTTCTTTTTAGCATGCAAAAA
Organism: Paraleonurus japonicus; assembly: GCA_030762865.1. NCBI lineage: Eukaryota > Viridiplantae > Streptophyta > Magnoliopsida > Lamiales > Lamiaceae > Paraleonurus > Paraleonurus japonicus. The sequence goes on along the minus strand of CM061055.1, from coordinate 5,732,949 downwards.
GAAGAAAAATAACGAGTGTTTGTTAGACTAATTTGAGATCTATTGGACCTTCCTATGTACTTTTCATACCTTAATTAATGATCATTGGAGCGAAATGATCATTTTAATAGTGTTTTGTATAAAAAAGACAAAAAATAAATAGTTATCACAAAGTTTAGTTGTCGAAAAAACACTTTAAAAACTGCACCTATTGTAGTAGATAATGGAGGAAAAAGATATAAATAAAACTTTTGAATGCAAAAACAAAAAAATCAATGATTTATCACGGGTCATACCGAGATTATTCATAATCCTACGGAAACCCTATTGATTTATGTTTTAGCATGCAAAAAGGAAAATAATGGGTGTTTGTTAGACTAATTTGAAATCCATTGGAACTTCCTATGTGCTTTTCTTACCTTAATTAATGATCATTAGATCGAAATGATCATTTTAATAGTATTTTTTGTATCAAAAAGATAAAAAATAACTAATTATCACAAAGTTTAATTGTCGTTAATAACATTCTAAAATCTGCACCTAATGCAGATAACGGAGGGAAAAGACCGATAAATAAACCTTTTGAATGCAAAAACATAAAAATCAATGATTGATCACGGGTCATACCGAGATTATTCAGAATCCTACACAAACCCCATAGATTTCTGTTTTAGCATGACAAAAGAGTTAAAATAATGAGTGTTTGTTAGACTAATTTGAAATCCATTGGAACTTTCTAAGTACTTTTCTTACCTTAATTAATGATCATTGGAGCGAAATGATCATTTCAATAGTGTTGTATCAAAAAGACAAAAAATAACTAGTTATCACAAAGTGCGATAATAACATTCTAAAATCTGCACCTAATGTAGATAATGGAGGAAAAAGACAGATAAATAATACTCTTAAATGCCAAAACATAAAAATCAATGATTTATCACGGGTCATACCGAGATTATTCAGAATCCTACAGAAACCCTATTGATTTCTGTTTTAGCATGCAAAAAGAAGAAAAATAACGAGTGTTTGTTAGACTAATTTGAGATTTATTGGACCTTCCTATGTACTTTTCATACCTTAATTAATGATCATTGGAGCGAAATGATCATTTCAATAGTATTTTGTATCAAAAAGATAAAAAAATAACTAGTTATCACAAAATTTAGTTATCGATAATAATATTCTAAAATCTGCACCTAATGTAGATAATGGAAGAAAAAAAAAAGATAAATCATAATTTTAAATGCCAAAACATAAAAATCAATGATTTATCACGGGTCATACCGAGATTATTCAGAATCCTACAGAAACCCTATTGATTTCTGTTTTAGCAAGCAAAAAGAAGAAAAATAATGTGTGTTTGTTAGACTAATTTGAGATATATTGGACCTTCCTAAGTACTTTTCTTACCTTAATTAATGATCATTGGAGAGAAATGATAATTTCTATAGTGTTTTGTATCAAAAAGACAAAAAATAACTAGTTATCACATATTTTGTTGTCGAAAAAACATTTTAAAAACTGCACCTATTGTAGTAGATAATGGAGGAAAAAGACAGATAAATAAAACTTTTGAATGCAAAAAAAAAAAAATCAATGATTTATCACGGGTCATACCGAGATTATTCATAATCCAACGGAAACCCTATTGATTTATATTTTAGCATGCAAAAAGAGGAAAAAATAATGGGTTTGTTAGACTAATTTGATATCCATTGGAACTTCCTATGTGCTTTTCTTACCTTAATTAATGATCATTGGATCGAAATGATCATTTTAATAGTATTTTTTGTATCAAAAAGATAAAAAATAACTAGTTATCACAAAGTTTAATTGTCGTTAATAACATTCTAAAATCTGCACCTAATGCAGATAACGGAGGGAAAAAACCAATAAATAAATCTTTTGAATGCAAAAACATAAAAATCAATGATTGATCACGGGTCATACCGAGATTATTCAGAATCCTACACAAACCCCATAGATTTTTGTTTTAGCATGCCAAAAGAGTTAAAATAATGAGTGTTTGTTAGACTAATTTGAAATCCATTGGAACTTTCTAAGTACTTTTCTTACCTTAATTAATGATCATTGGAGCGAAATGATCATTTCAATAGTGTTGTATCAAAAAGACAAAAAATAACTAGTTATCACAAAGTGCGATAATAACATTCTAAAATCTGCACCTAATGTAGATAATGGATGAAAAAGACAGATAAATAATACTCTTAAATGCCAAAACATAAAAATCAATGATTTATCACGGGTCATACCGAGATTATTCAGAATCCTATAGAAACCCTATTGATTTCTGTTTTAGCATGCAAAAAGAAGAAAAATAACGAGTGTTTGTTAGACTAATTTGAGATCTATTGGACCTTCCTATGTACTTTTCATACCTTAATTAATGATCATTGGAGCGAAATGATCATTTCAATAGTATTTTGTATCAAAAAGATAAAAAAATAACTAGTTTTCACAAAATTTGGTTATCGATAATAATATTCTAAAATCTGCACCTAATGTAGATAATGGAAGAAAAAGGAAGATAAATAATAATTTTAAATGTAAAAACATAAAAATCAATGATTTACACGGGTCATACCGAGATTATTCAGAATCCTACAGAAACCCTATTGATTTCTGTTTTAGCATGCAAAAAAAAGAAAAATAATGAGTGTTTGTTAGACTAATTAGAGATCTATTGACCTTCCTAAGTACTTTTCATACTTTAATTAATGATCATTGGAGCGAAATGATCATTTCAATAGTGTTTTGTATAAAAAAGACAAAAATAAATAGTTATCACAAAGTTTAGTTGTCGAAAAAACACTTTAAAAACTGCACCTATTGTAGTAGATAATGGAGGAAAAAGACAGATAAATAAAACTTTTGAATGCAAAAACAAAAAAAATCAATGATTTATCACGGTTCATACCGAGATTATTCATAATCCTACGGAAACCCTATTGATTTATGTTTTAGCATGCAAAAAGAGGAAAAATAATGGGTGTTTGTTAGACTAATTTGAAATCCATTGGAACTTCCTATGTGCTTTTCTTACCTTAATTAATGATCATTAGATCGAAATGATCATTTTAATAGTATTTTTGTATCAAAAAGATAAAAATAACTAGTTATCACAAAGTTTAATTGTCGTTAATAACATTCTAAAATCTGCACCTAATGCAGATAACGGAGGGAAAAGACCAATAAATAAATCTTTTGAATGCAAAAACATAAAAATCAATGATTGATCACGGGTCATACCGAGATTATTCAGAATCCTACACAAACCCCATAGATTTTTGTTTTAGCATGCCAAAAGAGTTAAAATAATGAGTGTTTGTTAGACTAATTTGAAATCCATTGGAACTTTCTAAGTACTTTTCTTACCTTAATTAATGATCATTGGAGCGAAATGATCATTTCAATAGTGTTTTATCAAAAAGACAAAAATAACTAGTTATCACAAAGTGCGATAATAACATTCTAAAATCTGCACCTAATGTAGATAATGGAGAAAAAAGACAGATAAATAATACTCTTAAATGCCAAAACATAAAAATCAATGATTTATCACGGGTCATACCGAGATTATTCAGAATCCTACAGAAACCCTATTGATTTCTGTTTTAGCATGCAAAAAGAAGAAAAATAACGAGTGTTTGTTAGACTAATTTGAGATCTATTGGACCTTCCTATGTACTTTTCATACCTTAATTAATGATCATTGGAGCGAAATGATCATTTCAATAGTATTTTGTATCAAAAAGATAAAAAAATAACTAGTTTTCACAAAATTTGGTTATCGATAATAATATTCTAAAATCTGCACCTAATGTAGATAATGGAAGAAAAAGGAAGATAAATAATAATTTTAAATGTAAAAACATAAAAATCAATGATTTACACGGGTCATACCGAGATTATTCAGAATCCTACAGAAACCCTATTGATTTCTGTTTTAGCATGCAAAAAAAAGAAAAATAATGAGTGTTTGTTAGACTAATTAGAGATCTATTGGACCTTCCTAAGTACTTTTCATACTTTAATTAATGATCATTGGAGCGAAATGATCATTTCAATAGTGTTTTGTATAAAAAAGACAAAAAATAAATAGTTATCACAAAGTTTAGTTGTCGAAAAAACACTTTAAAAACTGCACCTATTGTAGTAGATAATGGAGGAAAAAGACAGATAAATAAAACTTTTGAATGCAAAAACAAAAAAAATCAATGATTTATCACGGTTCATACCGAGATTATTCATAATCCTACGGAAACCCTATTGATTTATGTTTTAGCATGCAAAAAGAGGAAAAATAATGGGTGTTTGTTAGACTAATTTGAAATCCATTGGAACTTCCTATGTGCTTTTCTTACCTTAATTAATGATCATTAGATCGAAATGATCATTTTAATAGTATTTTTTGTATCAAAAAGATAAAAAATAACTAGTTATCACAAAGTTTAATTGTCGTTAATAACATTCTAAAATCTGCACCTAATGCAGATAACGGAGGGAAAAGACCAATAAATAAATCTTTTGAATGCAAAAACATAAAAATCAATGATTGATCACGGGTCATACCGAGATTATTCAGAATCCTACACAAACCCCATAGATTTTTGTTTTAGCATGCCAAAAGAGTTAAAATAATGAGTGTTTGTTAGACTAATTTGAAATCCATTGGAACTTTCTAAGTACTTTTCTTACCTTAATTAATGATCATTGGAGCGAAATGATCATTTCAATAGTGTTTTATCAAAAAGACAAAAAATAACTAGTTATCACAAAGTGCGATAATAACATTCTAAAATCTGCACCTAATGTAGATAATGGAGAAAAAAGACAGATAAATAATACTCTTAAATGCCAAAACATAAAAATCAATGATTTATCGCGGGTCATACCGAGATTATTCAGAATCCTACACAAAACCCTATTGATTTATGTTTTAGCATGCAAAAAGAAGAAAAATAACGAGTGTTTGTTAGACTAATTTGAGATCTATTGGACCTTCCTATGTACTTTTCATACCTTAATTAATGATCATTGGAGCGAAATGATCATTTCAATAGTATTTTGTATCAAAAAGATAAAAAAATAACTAGTTTTCACAAAATTTGGTTATCGATAATAATATTCTAAAATCTGCACCTAATGTAGATAATGGAAGAAAAAGGAAGATAAATAATAATTTTAAATGTAAAAACATAAAAATCAATGATTTATCACGGGTCATACCGAGATTATTCAAATCCTACGAAAACCCTATTGATTTCTGTTTTAGCATGCAAAAAAAAGAAAAATAATGAGTGTTTGTTAGACTAATTAGAGATCTATTGGACCTTCCTAAGTACTTTTCATACTTTAATTAATGATCATTGGAGCGAAATGATCATTTCAATAGTGTTTTGTATAAAAAAGACAAAAAATAAATAGTTATCACAAAGTTTAGTTGTCGAAAAAACACTTTAAAAACTGCACCTATTGTAGTAGATAATGGAGGAAAAAGACAGATAAATAAAACTTTTGAATGCAAAAACAAAAAAAATCAATGATTTATCACGGGTCATACCGAGATTATTCATAATCCTACGGAAACCCTATTGATTTATGTTTTAGCATGCAAAAAGAGGAAAAATAATGGGTGTTTGTTAGACTAATTTGAAATCCATTGGAACTTCCTATGTGCTTTTCTTACCTTAATTAATGATCATTAGATCGAAATGATCATTTTAATAGTATTTTTTGTATCAAAAAGATAAAAAATAACTAGTTATCACAAAGTTTAATTGTCGTTAATAACATTCTAAAATCTGCACCTAATGCAGATAACGGAGGGAAAAGACCAATAAATAAATCTTTTGAATGCAAAAACATAAAAATCAATGATTGATCACGGGTCATACCGAGATTATTCAGAATCCTACACAAACCCCATAGATTTTTGTTTTAGCATGCCAAAAGAGTTAAAATAATGAGTGTTTGTTAGACTAATTTGAAATCCATTGGAACTTTCTAAGTACTTTTCTTACCTTAATTAATGATCATTGGAGCGAAATGATCATTTCAATAGTGTTTTATCAAAAGACACAAAATAACTAGTTATCACAAAGTGCGATAATAACATTCTAAAATCTGCACCTAATGTAGATAATGGAGAAAAAAGACAGATAAATAATACTCTTAAATGCCAAAACATAAAAATCAATGATTTATCGCGGGTCATACCGAGATTATTCAGAATCCTACAGAAACCCTATTGATTTCTGTTTTAGCATGCAAAAAGAAGAAAAATAACGAGTGTTTGTTAGACTAATTTGAGATCTATTGGACCTTCCTATGTACTTTTCATACCTTAATTAATGATCATTGGAGCGAAATGATCATTTCAATAGTATTTTGTATCAAAAAGATAAAAAAATAACTAGTTTTCACAAAATTTGGTTATCGATAATAATATTCTAAAATCTGCACCTAATGTAGATAATGGAAGAAAAAGGAAGATAAATAATAATTTTAAATGTAAAAACATAAAAATCAATGATTTATCACGGGTCATACCGAGATTATTCAGAATCCTACGAAAACCTATTGATTTATTGTTTTAGCATGCAAAAAAAAGAAAAATAATGAGTGTTTGTTAGACTAATTTGAGATCTATTGGACCTTCCTAAGTACTTTTCATACTTTAATTAATGATCATTGGAGCGAAATGATCATTTCAATAGTGTTTTGTATAAAAAGACAAAAATAAATAGTTATCACAAAGTTTAGTTGTCGAAAAAACACTTTAAAAACTGCACCTATTGTAGTAGATAATGGAGGAAAAAGACAGATAAATAAAACTTTTGAATGCAAAAACAAAAAAAATCAATGATTTATCACGGGTCATACCGAGATTATTCATAATCCTACGGAAACCCTATTGATTTATGTTTTAGCATGCAAAAAGAGGAAAAATAATGGGTGTTTGTTAGACTAATTTGAAATCCATTGGAACTTCCTATGTGCTTTTCTTACCTTAATTAATGATCATTAGATCGAAATGATCATTTTAATAGTATTTTTGTATCAAAAGATAAAAAATAACTAGTTATCACAAAGTTTAATTGTCGTTAATAACATTCTAAAATCTGCACCTAATGCAGATAACGGAGGGAAAAGACCAATAAATAAACTTTTGAATGCAAAAACATAAAAATCAATGATTGATCACGGGTCATACCGAGATTATTCAGAATCCTACACAAACCCCATAGATTTTTGTTTTAGCATGCCAAAAGAGTTAAAATAATG
>CM061055.1:5470696-5725162 GCA_030762865.1 Paraleonurus japonicus | reverse complement strand
GATCATTGGAGCGAAATGATCATTTCAATAGTGTTGTATCAAAAAGACAAAAAATAACTAGTTATCACAAAGTGCGATAATAACATTCTAAAATCTGCACCTAATGTAGATAATAGAGGAAAAGACAGATAAATAATACTCTTAAATGCCAAAACATAAAAATCAATGATTTATCACGGGTCTTACCGAGATTATTCAGAATCCTACAGAAACCCTATTGATTTCTGTTTTAGCATGCAAAAAGAAGAAAAATAACGAGTGTTTGTTAGACTAATTTGAGATCTATTGGACTTTCCTATGTACTTTTCATACCTTAATTAATAATGATCATTGGAGCGAAATGATCATTTCAATAGTATTTTGTATCAAAAAGATAAAAAAATAACTAGTTATCACAAAATTTAGTTATCGATAATAATATTCTAAAATCTACACCTAATGTAGATAATGGAAGAAAAAGGCAGATAAATAATAATTTTAAATGACAAAACATAAAAATCAATGATTTATCACGGGTCATACCGAGATTATTCAGAATCCTACGTAAAACCCTATTGATTTATGTTTTAGCATGCAAAAAGAAGAAAAATAATGAGTGTTTGTTAGACTAATTTGAGATCTATTGGACCTTCCTAAGTACTTTTCATACCTTAATTAATGATCATTGGAGCGAAATGATAATTTCAATAGTGTTTTGTATCAAAAAGAAAAAAATAACTAGTTATCACAAATTTAGTTATCGATAAAAACATTTTAAAAACTGCACCTAATTGTAGATAAGATAATGGAGAAAAAGACAGATAAATAAAACTTTTGAATGCAAAAAAAAAAAAAATCAATGATTTATCACGGGTCATACCGAGATTATTCATAATCCTACGGAAACCCTATTGATTTATGTTTTAGCATGCAAAAAAGAAGAAAAATAATGAGTGTTTGAAATCCATTGGAACTTCCTATGTACTTTTCATACCTTTTCTTACCTTAATAGTATTTTTGTATCAAAAAGATAAAAAATAACTAGTTATCACAAAGTTTAATTATCGTTAATAACATTCTAAAATCTGCACCTAATGTAGATAACGGAGGAAAAACACCAATAAATAAACCTTTTGAATGCAAAAACATAAAAATCAATGATTGATCACGGGTCATACCGAGATTATTCAGAATCCTACAAAAACCCCCATTGATTTCTATTTTAGCATGCCAAAAAGAGTTAAAATAATGAGTGTTTACTAGACTAATTTGAAATCCATTGGAATTTTCTTAAGTACTTTTCTTACCTTAATTAATGATCATTGGAGCGAAATGATAATTTTATAGTATTTTTGTATCAAAAAGATAAAAAATAACTAGTTATCACAAATTTAGTTGTCGTTAAAAACATTTTAAAAATCAACTATTGCAATAGATAATGGAGGAAAAAGACAGATAAATAAAACTTTTGAATGCAAAAACAAAAAAAATCAATGATTTATCACGGGTCATACCGAGATTATTCATAATCCTACGAAAACCCTATTGATTTCTGTTTTAGCATGCAAAAAGAGGAAAAATAAGTAATGTTTGTTAGACTAATTTGAAATCCATTGGAACTTACTAAATACTTTTCTTACCTTAATTAATGATCATTGGAGCGAAATGATCATTTCAATAGTATTTTGTATCAAAAAGACAAGAAATAACTAGTTATCACAAAGTTTAGTTGTTGTTAATAACATTCTAAAATCTGCACCTAATGCAGATAACAGAGGGAAAAGACCGATAAATAAACCTTTTGAATGCAAAAACATAAAAATCAATGATTGATTACGGGTCATACCGAGATTATTCAGAATCCTACATAAACCCCATAGATTTCTGTTTTAGCATGCCAAAAGAGTTAAAATAATGAGTGTTTGTTAGACTAATTTGAAATCCATTGGAACTTTCTAAGTACTTTTCTTACCTTAATTAATGATCATTGGAGCGAAATGATCATTTCAATAGTGTTGTATCAAAAAGACAAAAAATAACTAGTTATCACAAAGTGCGATAATAACATTCTAAAATCTGCACCTAATGTAGATAATGGAGGAAAAAGACAGATAAATAATACTCTTAAATGCCAAAACATAAAAATCAATGATTTATCACGGGTCATACCGAGATTATTCAGAATCCTACAGAAACCCTATTGATTTTTGTTTTAGCATGCAAAAAGAAGAAAAATAACGAGTGTTTGTTAGACTAATTTGAGATCTATTGGACCTTCCTATGTACTTTTCTTACCTTAATTAATGATCATTGGATCGAAATGATCATTTTAATAGTATTTTTTGTATCAAAAAGATAAAAAATAACTAGTTATCACAAAATTTAGTTATCGATAATAATATTCTAAAATCTGCACCTAATGTAGAGAATGGAAGAAAAAGACAGATAAATAAAAATTTTGAATGCAAAAACATAAAAATCAATGATTTATCACGGGTCATACCGAGATTATTCATAATCCTACGGAAACCCTATTGATTTATGTTTTAGCATGCAAAAAGAGAAAAATAATGAGTGTTTGTTAGACTAATTTGAAATCCATTGGAACTTCCTATGTACTTTTCTTACCTTAATTAATGATCATTGGAGCGAAATGATCATTTTAATAGTATTTTTGTATCAAAAAGATAAAAAATAACTAGTTATCACAAAGTTTAGTTATCGATAATAACATTCTAAAATCTGCACCTAATGTAGATAATGGAGAAAAAGACAGATAAATAAAACTTTTGAATGCAAAAACAAAAAAATCAATGATTTATCACGGGTCATACCGAGATTATTCATAATCCTACACAAACCCTATTGATTTTGTTTTAGAATGCAAAAAAGAGAAAAATAATGAGTGTTTGTTAGACTAATTTGAAATCCATTGGAACTTCCTATGTACTTTTCTTACCTTAATTAATGATCATTGGAGCGAAATGATCATTTCAATAGTATTTTTGTATCAAAAAGATAAAAAATAACTAGTTATCACAAAAGTTTAGTTATCGATAATAACATTCTAAAATCTGCACCTAATGTAGATAATGGAGGAAAAAGACAGATAAATAATACTTTTAAATGCCAAAACATAAAAATCAATGATTTATCACGGGTCATACCGAGATTATTCAGAATCCTACAGAAACCCTATTGATTTCTGTTTTAGCATGCAAAAAGAAGAAAAATAACGAGTGTTTGTTAGACTAATTTGAGATCTATTGGACCATCCTATGTACTTTTCATACCTTAATTAATGATCATTGGAGCTAAATGATCATTTCAATAGTATTTTGTATCAAAGAGAAAAAATAACTAGTTATCACAAAATTTAGTTATCGATAATAATATTCTAAAATCTTCACCTAATGTAGATAATGGAAGAAAAAGACAGATAAATCATAATTTTAAATGGCAAAACATAAAAATCAAAGATTTATCACGGGTCATACCGAGATTATTCTGAATCCTACAGAAACCCTATTGATTTCTGTTTTAGCAAGCAAAAAGAAGAAAAATAATGAGTGTTTGTTAGACTAATTTGAGATCTATTGGACCTTCCTATGTACTTTTCATACCTTAATTAATGATCATTGGAGCGAAATGATCATTTCAATAGTATTTTGTATCAAAAAGATAAAAATATAACTAGTTATCACAAAATTTAGTTATCGATAATAATATTCTAAAATCTGCACCTAATGTAGATAATGGAAGAAAAAGACAGATAAATCATAATTTTAAATGCCAAAACATAAAAATCAAAGATTTATCACGGGTCATACCGAGATTATTCTGAATCCTACAGAAACCCTATTGATTTCTGTTTTAGCAAGCAAAAAGAAGAAAAATAATGAGTGTTTGTTAGACTAATTTGAGATCTATTGGACCTTCCTATGTACTTTTCATATCTTAATTAATGATCATTGGAGCGAAATGATCATTTCAATAGTATTTTGTATCAAAAAGATAAAAATATAACTAGTTATCACAAAATTTAGTTATCGATAATAATATTTAAAATGATCTAATGTAGATAATGGAAAAAAATCAGATAAATCATAATTTTAAATGCCAAAAAAAAATCAAAATTTAATAACTAGTTATCACAAAATTTAAAAAAAAGAAAATAATGAGTGTTTGTTAGACATATTGAGAATTGACCTTCCTATGTACTTTTCATACCTTAATTAATGATCATTGGAGAAAATGATCATTTCAATAGTATTTTGTATCAAAAAGATAAAAATATAACTAGTTATCACAAAATAATGTAGATAACGGAAGAAAAAGACAGATAAATCATAATTTTAAATGCCAAAACATAAAAATCAAAGATTTATCACGGGTCATACCGAGATTATTCTGAATCCTACAGAAACCCTATTGATTTCTGTTTTAGCAAGCAAAAAGAAGAAAAATAATGAGTGTTTGTTAGACTAATTTCAGATATATTGGAACTTCCTAAGTACTTTTCATACCTTAATTAATGATCATTGGAGCGAAATGATCATTTTAATAGTATTTTTTGTATCAAAAAGATAAAAAATAACTAGTTATCACAAAGTTTAATTGTCGTTAATAACATTCTAAAATCTGCAGCTAATGCAGATAACGGAGGGAAAAGACCGATAAATAAACCTTTTGAATGCAAAAACATAAAAATCAATGATTGATCACGGGTCATACCGAGATTATTCAGAATCCTACAAAAACCCCCATAGATTTCTATTTTAGCATGCCAAAAGAGTTAAAATAATGAGTGTTTGCTAGACTAATTTGAAATCCATTGTAACTTTCTAAGTACTTTTCTTACCTTAATTAATGATCATTGGAGCGAAATGATCATTTCAATAGTGTTGTATCAAAAAGACAAAAAATAACTAGTTATCACAAAGTGCGATAACAACATTCTAAAATCTGCACCTAATGTAGATAATGGAGGAAAAAGACAGATAAATAATACTCTTAAATGCCAAAACATAAAAATCAATGATTTATCACGGGTCATACCGAGATTATTCAGAATCCTACAGAAACCCTATTGATTTCTGTTTTAGCATGCAAAAAGAAGAAAAATAACGAGTGTTTGTTAGACTAATTTGAGATCTATTGGACCATCCTATGTACTTTTCATACCTTAATTAATGATCATTGGAGCTAAATGATCATTTCAATAGTATTTTGTATCAAAAAGATAAAAATATAACTAGTTATAACAAAATTTAGTTATCGATAATAATATTCTAAAATCTTCACCTAATGTAGATAATGGAAGAAAAAGACAGATAAATCATAATTTTAAATGGCAAAACATAAAAATCAAAGATTTATCACGGGTCATACCGAGATTATTCTGAATCCTACAGAAACCCTATTGATTTCTGTTTTAGCAAGCAAAAAGAAGAAAAATAATGAGTGTTTGTTTGACTAATTTGAGATATATTGGACCTTCCTAAGTACTTTTCATACCTTAATTAATGATCATTGGAGCGAAATGATCATTTCAATAGTGTTTTGTTTAAAAAAGACAAAAAATAACTAGTTATCACAAAGTTTAGTTGTCGAAAAAACACTTTAAAAACTGCACCTATTGTAGTAGATAATGGAGGAAAAAGACAGATAAATAAAACTTTTGAATGCAAAAACAAAAAAAATAAATGATTTATCACGGGTCATACCGAGATTATTCATAATCCTACGGAAACCCTATTGATTTATGTTTTAGCATGCAAAAAGAGGAAAAATAATGAGTGTTTTTTAGACTAATTTGAAATCCATTGGAACTTCCTATGTGCTTTTCTTACCTTAATTAATGATCATTGGATCGAAATAATCATTTTAATAGTATTTTTTGTATCAAAAAGATAAAAAATAACTAGTTATCACAAAGTTTAATTGTCGTTAATAACATTCTAAAATCTGCAGCTAATGCAGATAACGGAGGGAAAAGACCGATAAATAAACCTTTTGAATGCAAAAACATAAAAATCAATGATTGATCACGGGTCATACCGAGATTATTCAGAATCCTACAAAAACCCCCATAGATTTCTATTTTAGCATGCCAAAAGAGTTAAAATAATGAGTGTTTGCTAGACTAATTTGAAATCCATTGTAACTTTCTAAGTACTTTTCTTACCTTAATTAATGATCATTGGAGCGAAATGATCATTTCAATAGTGTTGTATCAAAAAGACAAAAAATAACTAGTTATCACAAAGTGCGATAACAACATTCTAAAATCTGCACCTAATGTAGATAATGGAGGAAAAAGACAGATAAATAATACTCTTAAATGCCAAAACATAAAAATCAATGATTTATCACGGGTCATACCGAGATTATTCCGAATCCTATAGAAACCCTATTGATTTCTTTTTTAGCATGCAAAAAGAAGAAAAATAACGAGTGTTTGTTAGACTAATTTGAGATCTATTGGACCTTCCTATGTACTTTTCATACCTTAATTAATGATCATTGGAGCGAAATGATCATTTCAATAGTATTTTGTATAAAAAGATAAAAAAATAACTAGTTATAACAAAATTTAGTTATCGATAATAATATTCTAAAATCTGTACCTAATGTAGATAATGGAAGAAAAAGACAGATAAATCATAATTTTAATTGCCAAAACATAAAAATCAATGATTTATCACGGGTCATACTGAGATTATTCAGAATCCTACAGAAACCCTATTGATTTCTGTTTTAGCAAGCAAAAAGAAGAAAAATAATGAGTGTTTGTTAGACTAATTTGAGATATATTGGACCTTCCTAAGTACTTTTCTTACCTTAATTAATGATCATTGGAGAGAAATGATAATTTCTATAGTGTTTTGTATCAAAAAGACAAAAAATAACTAGTTATCACATATTTAGTTGTCGAAAAAATATTTTAAAAACTGCACCTATTGTAGTAGATAATGGAGGAAAAAGACAGATAAATAAAACATTTGAATGCAAAAACAAAAAAAATCAATGATTTATCACAGGTCATACCGAGATTATTCATAATCCTACGGAAACCCTATTGATTTATGTTTTAGCATGCAAAAAGAGGAAAATTAATGGGTGTTTGTTAGACTAATTTGAAATCCATTGGAACTTCCTATGTGCTTTTCTTACCTTAATTAATGATCATTGGATCGAAACGATGATTTTAATAGTATTTTTTGTATCAAAAAGATAAAAAATAACTAGTTATCACAAAGTTTAATTGTCGTTAATAACATTCTAAAATCTGCACCTAATGCAGATAACGGAGGGAAAAGACCGATAAATAAACCTTTTGAATGCAAAAACATAAAAATCAATGATTGATCACGGGTCATACCGAGATTATTCAGAATCCTACACAAACCCCATAGATTTCTGTTTTAGAATGCCAAAAGAGTTAAAATAATGAGTGTTTGTTAGACTAATTTGAAATCCATTGGAACTTTCTAAGTACTTTTCTTACCTTATTTAATGATCATTGGAGCGAAATGATCATTTCAATAGTGTTGTATCAAAAAGACAAAAAATAACTAGTTATCACAAAGTGCGATAATAACATTCTAAAATCTGCACCTAATGTAGATAATGGAGGAAAAAGACAGATAAATAATACTCTTAAATGCCAAAACACAAAAATCAATGATTTATCACGGGTCATACCGAGATTATTCAGAATCCTACAGAAACCCTATTGATTTCTGTTTTAGCATGCAAAAAGAAGAAAAATAACGAGTGTTTGTTAGACTAATTTGAGATCTATTGGACCTTCCTATGTACTTTTCATACCTTAATTAATGATCATTGGAGCGAAATGATCATTTCAATAGTGTGTTGTATAAAAAAGACAAAAAATAAATAGTTATCACAAAGTTTAGTTGTCGAAAAAACACTTTAAAAACTGCACCTATTGTAGTAGATAATGGAGGAAAAAGACAGGTAAATAAAACTTTAGAATGCAAAAACAAAAAAAATCAATGATTTATCACGGGTCATACAAAGATTATTAATAATCCTACGGAAACCCTATTGATTTATGTTTTAGCATGCAAAAAGAGGAAAAATAATGGGTGTTTGTTAGACTAATTTGAAATCCATTGGAACTTCCTATGTGCTTTTCTTACCTTAATTAATGATCATTGGATCGAAATGATCATTTTAATAGTATTTTTTGTATCAAAAAGCTAAAAAATAACTAGTTATCACAAAGTTTAATTGTCGTTAATAACATTCTAAAATCTGCACCTAATGCAGATAACGGAGGGAAAAGACCGATAAATAAACCTTTTGAATGCAAAAACATAAAAATCAATGATTGATCACGGGTCATACCGAGATTATTCAGAATCCTACACAAACCCCATAGATTTCTGTTTTAGCATGCCAAAAGAGTTAAAATAATGAGTGTTTGTTAGACTAATTTGAAATCCATTGGAACTTTCTAAGTACTTTTCTTACCTTAATTAATGATCATTGGAGCGAAATGATCATTTCAATAGTATTTTGTATCAATAGGATTTCGATTGTATTTTATATTCAAGATGCTCTCCTCTCTCTCTTCCCACTACGCTCTCTCTCTCCTCCTTTCTTGATACATTCTTGAATTTCCGATGGAATCCATTCCATCAACGGTAAATCGGGAATTAATTTCCCAAATCGTTAGCTCTGTTTTAGACTCTTTACGAAATCAATAGCCGGCCACGGGATTTGTTTCTGATTTCCCCAACTTGTCAGCGACTCAACCGTCTTCAACAGTTCCGATAGCTGCTTCATCAGCGCCTGCCGCTGCGATGGCGAATCCTTCTCCGACGGCGTCTACGCTATTTTGCGATGCACTTCTTAAGTCGGCCACGGGTTATGCGTCGGCGGATTTAAATCAGCGCTGTCAAAATTCCGAACTGCCATCGCTTCAGCCGATTAAGAAGGGCGATATCTTTTCGATACCCATCAGCGATGAGTTTGCTGAAGAAAGTGCCAAGCCGTACTTAGATTCTTTAATTGGCCGTATCATTTATTCCAAAGGCGATAAGCCGGTACCCACTCTGGTGTTGCAGGGCAAATTGGAGGAGCTCTGGAATTTATCCTCTGCGGTACGTGTTCTTCCTTTGGGTAGAGGTTTTTACAACTTACAGTTTTCTAATAAAGAAGATAGAGATAAGGTGTTTCTGAAACAGTCTTGGGTTTTACGGCCTGGGTTATTACGTCTTCAAAAATGGGTTCCTAATTTTAACCCTTATAGAGTAAATTCTTCAATTTCTCAAGTCTGGGTGCGTGTTTTTGAGCTTCCAATTGAATATTGGAGACCTGATGTTTTTGATGCCATAGCTGCTGCTTTAGGGACTCTTATTAGAGTAGATGAACGGACTGTTTCTAAAGAATTGTGCCACTACGTTAGGTTGTTGGTTGAGATTGACATGAAAGTTCCCCTACAAGATAAAATAATGATTGAACGTCCGGGTCTTTGTTCTTTTGCTTATTTCCAATATGAACGATTACCAGAATTTTGTAAGCATTGTGGGATAGTAGGTCATTCGATGAGTCGGTGCAGGAGTTATATGGATGGGGTTAAGGGGCAGGGTACTCCTAGATCGCATGATGGCAGGCAAGGGGTGTCGAAGGACGGACAGGATAAGGGTGGTTTTCCACAAGCTGATGACGGAAAGTCGAGTAAGGGGGATGACTTTTCTGTGGACACTTCTAATTCTTTTGATATTCTTGAGAATGATAATGAGGTTTCGGAGAGGTCGAATAGGGATATGCTTTAGATTGAGTTATACAATCCTAGGCAGGTTGATGTGGTTGGAACATTAGGGGTTCCCCTAAAGTCGATACTTAAGCAGAAGGCAAAATTGGTTGAGGAGGCTGTTATGGATGATGAGGCGGAGGATGGCAGTCCGGTTGGTGGGAATGATCAGTTTGCGCAGGCTGATCAGCTGGTGGAGGCTCGGGCTGCTGCTTCGGCTTCCTCTCAGGGTGATTTTAGTTCGGGTTCAAGTCTGGTGGAGGCCATTCAGGAAGTGGCAGCGGTGGCCACTCAGAAATTTTCGGTGGTTTCGGATGGTTCGGAGGCTTCCAGGGTCATGGGGAGGCTAGCAAGAAATAAGGCCAATTCGTCAAAACACCCGCCGAAGCACGGGTCTTCGCGTCCACCTTAATGAGTATCCTTTTTTGGAATATTCAAGGCATTGGCAATAAGTCTTCGAAGCTTTTGCTTAAAGATTATTGTCGACGTCTTGATCCTATTTGGGTTGCTCTTTTTGAACCCAAAGTTTTATTGCAGTCTATTTCTTGTAAATTTTGGGATAAATTGAATCTTGTTTTCCTTGCACATAATGATCGCCCTCCTTGGCCGAATATTTGGGTATTTTGTAAAAGGGGTTTTTGCAATTGTTCTTCGGTGGTGTTTTCTTCTTCTCAACTTGTGGTTGTGAAAACGGTTTTGCATAATATGGAGTTATATTTTGGGTTTATTCATGCTGCCAATGACTATAGGATTCGTAGATGTTTATGGAATGATATTGCTAGTTTAGGCTTATCTTGTTTATGCCTTTGTGGGGATTTTAATGCGGTGGTTGGGGATCATGAAAGGGTGGGTTATACGGCTGCTAGTGTTACATCAATGAATGAGTTTAGTCTTTTTGTAAATAACAATGATTTTATTGATGTTCCTTATGTGGGGTCGGATTTTACTTGGTTTGTTCGTCGTGGTGTTGGGGGTTATATGGCTGCTAGACTTGATAGGGTTCTTGCTAATGTTGGTTTTGTTAATAAGTGGCGTGGTTGCACGGTGGAGGTTCTTCCTCGCTGTTCTTCGGACCATTGTCCTATGAATCTTCTACTGTGGACGGGGCTGTTTTGGTCCCTAAGCATTATTCCTTTCGGTTTCAAAGATATGTGGTTAAGCCATGATAGCTTTAGAGACGTGGTTAAGCATTCTTGGTTGCTGCCTTTGAATGGTACGAAGGATCCGTTGAGGCTGGTTATGTACAAGTTGAAAAGACTTAAAGTTGCTCTTCGGGACTGGAATAAAAATGTTTTTGGGGACATTCATAGACGTGTTTCTACGGCTTTGGCTGAGCTTGCTGCTGTTCAAAAGGAAATCCTGGATGAAGGTGATTCTGAGATTCGTCGGGTTCGTGAAACGTCTTGCCATGAACGTGTTAATGCTGCCCTTACCCAGCAAAATCAGTTCTTTTCTCAAAAAAGCAGATCTGAGTGGCTGATGGATGGTGATCGGAACTCTGCCTTTTTCCACTTGGCAAATAAATTGATGGCTAAGCCTAAGGATATCTCTTCCCTCTCTATTAATGGTGTCATTGTTAACGATTCTAGTGTCATTAGATCTCATATTGTGAATTATTACAAGCATTTATTTTCTAGTAATATGGATTCTTCTCCTATGAACTTTGATATGCTTGATGATTTCATTACTTGTAGGGTGACGCAAGGGCAAAATGACCTATTAATTGCTGTTCCCTCGGAGGAGGAGATCAGCAAGGCTGTTTTTGGGCTTACTCCTACTAGTTCCCCTGGTCCGGATGGCTTTGGAGGTATTTTTTATCGGCATTGTTGGGATTTTATTTCCCCGGATGTTTGTAGGGCTGTTGGGCATTTTTTTAGGCATATTTCCCTTCCTTTGGGGCTGAATGAGAGCTCGGTTACTCTTCTTCCCAAAGGGCAGCATCCTGTTTCGATTAAGGATTATCGTCCTATTGTTGTCGGTAATTTCTTGTTTAAAATAATTACTAAAGTCATTGCGACCAGGTTTGGGCATGTTCTTGATTTGCTTTGTTCACCCTTTCAATTTGGTTTTATTCCCAATAGAAGCATTCAAACTTGCCTTGCTTTAGTAGCTTCGGAGGCTTTTAATGATATTATGGCTAGTTCTAGGTCTGATGGGATGGTTTTAAAAGTGGATATTACTAAGGCTTTTGACACTCTTTCTTGGGATTTTTTAATGTCGGTTTTGCATAAGTTTGGTTTTTGTGACCGTTTTCTTGAGATTGTGCAGGCTATTCTTCATTTGGCTAGACTCTCTATTTTGTTAAATGGGGAGCCTTCGGAGGTCTTTGGCTGTTCGAGAGGGGTTCGGCAAGGAGACCCTTTGTCACCTCTTCTCTTTTGTATTGCAGAGGAGGCTCTTGGTCTTGGGATTAAGTGGAAAATTTCTATAAATGATTTTTCTGTTCTTAACCATTCCCCCCCCCCCCCCCACCATTTTATTTTATGTTGATGACCTTTTGATTATTGGGGCTGCTTCTATGCGCAACATTCGGTGTTTGACTGATATTTTGCAGGGCTATGGGGTGCTCTCGGGGCAGATCTTTAGTCCGTCAAAGTCTAGCATTTATTTTGGTAGGAAAGTTAGTGTCTCGAAAGCTCGTCATATTAGATCGCACATTTCCATCCCTCAAGGCAGGATGCCTTTTAATTATCTTGGCCTCCCGATCTTCCGTGGATCTCCTCGTCCTTTTTACCTTCGTGCCATTGCGGATAAGGTGATCTCCAAGTTTGGTAAGTGGAAAGGTAATTCCTTATTCCTTGCGGGTAGGGTTTGTTTGGTTCGTTCGGTTATTGAGGGCTCTTTAGTTTATTCTATGATGTTGTATTTGTGGCCTCGTAGTTTGATTAGGAAAGTTGAGTCGGCTATGAGGAATTTTATTTGGACTGGGGATGTTTTAAAAAAGGGTTCTTTGAATGTTTCTTGGTCTAAGTGTTGTGCCCCTTTGGATGAGGGGGGTCTTGGGATTAGGTCTCTTAGGATTGCTAATCATGCTTATATTTCTAAGCTTGTTTGGACTATTTTGTCTAGTACTACGGCTAGTTCGTTTCTTTATAATAGATTCTTTTCTAAGGCTGCTTTGTTTAGTGATCGAAGAAGGGTTTCTTCTATTAGATCGGGTGTGGTTAGGCATCTCCCTAGGGTTTTGGCCGAGTCTCGTTGGATTGTGGGTAGCGGTGGTAGTGTTAATTTTTGGAATGATAATTGGTTGGGGTTTGTTATTGCTGATCGTCTTGATGTTCCATATGATGTTCGTAAGAATCTTACTTATACCATTGCTGATTATTATATTGATGATTGTTGGGTGTTTCATGAGGATTTTGTGTTAAATTGTATTGACATCGTTAAGTTGATTGTTTCCATGGATTTTGCTATTAGTGACTCTCGTGTTTGGTGTTATTCAATTTCTGGTAATCTTGCTTCTAAACATGTGTTTCATAGACTCCGGGTCTCTTTCCCTCGCCCCAATTGGGGCTGTTGGATTTGGGACAAGGCTGTCCCCCCTTGTCGTTCTACTTTAGTTTGGCGTGCGATTCATGGTAAGCTTCCTACGGCTGATCGTTGGGTCGGTCGTGGGTTCTTTGGTCCTACTATTTGTTTTCTTTGCCGTAATAGTTCGGAGAGTGTTGATCATGTGCTTTGTTGTTGTCCGTTTGTTGCTAGTCTTTGGACAAAGTTGTGCATTTTTTTTAATGTTGATTTTTGCCATCATAGTTCTTATAATCAGCTGATCATTTGGGCAATGAGCTTGAATTTTAGTAGCCAGATTTCTAAGCTTTGGAAGGTGGCGTTTATTTCGCTATCTTGGATTTTGTGGGCTACTCGGAACAAATGTATTTTTGACAATTTTACTCCTTCGGAGGCTGGCTGTTGGGCCCTACTTATTGCACTAATCAGGGAGTCTAGCTCTTTTATTTCTAATTTTTGTGATGATTCCCAACACGATTTGACTATTTGTGCTCGTTTAGGTGTGGCGGCTTGTCTCCATCCGAGCTGCCAGCCCATTCCTTGCCGCTGGTTGGTTCCATCTCCGGGTTGGGTGAAGATTAATTCGGATTGTAGTACTCTTGGGTCTCCAGGGCTGCTGTTTGCGGGGGCTGTTTTCGCAATCATCGCGGTTTCTTTCTTGCAGCCCTTTCTACCCCTGTTGGTTGGGGTTTTCCTCCTGAGGGAGAATTAGCGGCTGCTCTTAGATCCCTTCTTCTTGCTTTTCATTATAATTGGTTGAGTATTATCTTGGAAACTGACTCCATTTATGTGGTTAATATTTTTCAGGACGCTGCCCCGGTTATCCCTTGGAGGGTTCGCCTCCTTTGGGATGCTTGGGTTCGTGTTCGCTGTAATGTTTCTTTGGTTGTTAACCATGTGTTTCGGGAGGTCAATCGGACGGCTGATTGTCTTGCTAAGTCTAAGTTGGACGCGGTTTGGTTTGGTAATCCTCCTGCATTTATTGTTTCTTTGTTAAGTGATGATATTTCGAAGGAGTTTTTTAGGAATAGTAGGTGATGTTTGTGGGCCGTGTGTGGCCTTTTGGTTGTTTCAGACCTTGTATTCTGGGTCCTATTTTCTTTGTTGTGGTTACTTTGGCTTGTTTTTGGCCGTGTGAGGCTTGTTTTGTCTGGACCTTGTATTCCGGGTCTTTTACCTATGTATAGGCTTTCAGGTTCCCGTTGTTACTCTTTTTCCCCTTGCATCGGTTTTTCCCCAAGGGGGGTTTTACGATGTAAGGTTTTTAGTGAGGCCGAAAATCTTCTTGCGTTTTTGCCTACTTGAGCCGGGTTGTGGCTCTCCCCCTTTTTTCCTTTTCTTTAATAAAATCTGTCTTTATTTCTCAAAAAGATAAAAAAATAACTAGTTATCACAAAATTTAGTTATCGATAATAATATTCTAAAATCTGCACCTAATGTAGATAATGGAAGAAAAAGACAGATAAATCATAATTTTAAATGCCAAAACATAAAAATCAATGATTTATCACGGGTCATACCGAGATTATTCAGAATCCTACAGAAACCCTATTGATTTCTATTTTAGCATGCAAAAAGAAGAAAAATAACGAGTATTTGTTAGACTAATTTGAGATCTATTGGACCTTCCTATGTACTTTTCATACCTTAATTAATGATCGTTGGAGCGAAATGATCATTTCAATAGTATTTTGTATCAAAAAGATAAAAAAATAACTAGTTATCACAAAATTTAGTTATCGATAATAATTTTCTAAAATCTGCACCTAATGTAGAGATAATTGAAGAAAAAGACAGATAAATCATAATTTTAAATGCCAAAACATAAAAATCAATGATTTATCACGGGTCATACCGAGATTATTCAGAATCCTACAGAAACCCTATTGATTTCTGTTTTAGCAAGCAAAAAGAAGAAAAATAATGAGTGTTTGTTAGACTAATTTGAGATATATTGGACCTTCCTAAGTACTTTTCTTACCTTAATTAATGATCATTGGAGAGAAATGATAATTTCTATAGTGTTTTGTATCAAAAAGACAAAAAATAACTAGTTATCACATATTTAGTTGTCGAAAAAACATTTTAAAAACTGCACCTATTGTAGTAGATAATGGAGGAAAAAGACAGATAAATAAAACTTTTGAATGCAAAAACAAAAAAAATCAATGATTTATCACGGGTCATACAGAGATTATTCATAATCCTACGGAAACCCTATTGATTTATGTTTTAGCATGCAAAAAGAGGAAAAATAATGAGTGTTTGTTAGACTAATTTGAAATCCATTGGAACTTTCTATATGCTTTTCTTACATTAATTAATGATCATTGGATCGAAATGATCATTTTAATAGAATTTTTTGTATCAAAAAGATAAAAAATAACTAGTTATCACAAAGTTTAATTGTCGTTAATAACATTCTAAAATCTGCACCTAATGCAGATAACGGAGGGAAAAGACCGATAAATAAACCTTTTGAATGCAAAAACATAAAAATCAATGATTGATCATGGGTCATACCGAGATTATTCAGAATCCTACACAAACCCCATAGATTTCTGTTTTAGCATGCCAAAAGAGTTAAAATAATGAGTGTTTGTTAGACTAATTTGAAATCCATTGGAACTTTCTAAGTACTTTTCTTACCTTAATTAATGATCATTGGAGCGAAATGATCATTTCAATAGTGTTGTATCAAAAAGACAAATAATAACAAGTTATCACAAAGTGCGATAATAACATTCTAAAATCTGCACCTAATGTAGATAATGGAGGAAAAAGACAGATAAATAATACTCTTAAATGCCAAAACATAAAAATCAATGATTTATCACGGGTCATACCGAGATTATTCAGAATCCTACAGAAACCCAATTGATTTCTATTTTAGCAAGCAAAAAGAAAAAAAAATAATGATTGTTTGTTAGACTAATTTGAGATATATTGGACCTTCCTAAGTACTTTTCTTACCTTAATTAATGATCATTGGAGCGAAATGATCATTTCAATAGTGTTGTATCAAAAAGACAAAAAATAACAAGTTATCACAAAGTGCGATAATAACATTCTAAAATCTGCACCTAATGTAGATAATGGAGGAAAAAGACAGATAAATAATACTCTTAAATGCCAAAACATAAAAATCAATGATTTATCACGGGTCATACCGAGATTATTCAGAATCCTACAGAAACCCAATTGATTTCTGTTTTAGCATGCAAAAAGAAGAAAAATAACGAGTGTTTGTTAGACTAATTTGAGATCTATTGGACCTTCCTATGTACTTTTCATACCTTAATTAATGATCATTGGAGCGAAATGATCATTTCAATAGTGTTGTATCAAAAAGACAAAAAATAACTAGTTATCACAAAGTGCGATAATAACATTCTAAAATCTGCACCTAATGTAGATAATGGAGGAAAAAGACAAATAAATAATACTCTTAAATGCCAAAACATAAAAATCAATGATTTATCACGGGTCATACCGAGATTATTCAGAATCCTACGTAAAACCCTATTGATTTCTCGTTTTAGCAAGCAAAAAAAGAAAAAAAATAATGAGTGTTTGTTAGACTAATTTGAGATATATTGGACCTTTCTAAGTACTTTTCTTACCTTAATTAATGATCATTGGAGAGAAATGATCATTTCAATAGTGTTTTGTATCAAAAAGATAAAAAAATAACTAGTTATCACAAAATTTAGTTATCGATAAAACATTTTAAAAACTGCACCTAATAGTAGATAATGGAAGAAAAAGGCAGATAAATAAAACTTTTAAATGCAAAAACAAAAAAATCAATGATTTATCACGGGTCATACCGAGATTATTCATAATCCTACGGAAACCCTATTGATTTATGTTTTAGCATGCAAAAAGAAGAAAAATAATGAGTGTTTGTTAGACTAATTTGAAATCCATTGGAACTTTCTAAGTGCTTTTCTTACATTAATTAATGATCATTGGATCGAAATGATCATTTTAATAGAATTTTTGTATCAAAAAGATAAAAAATAACTAGTTATCACAAAATTTAATTATCGATAATAATATTCTAAAATCTGCACCTAATGTAGATAATGGAAGAAAAAGACAGATAAATAAAATTTTAAATGCAAAAACATAAAAATCAATGATTGATCATGGGTCATACCGAGATTATTCAGAATCCTACACAAACCCCATAGATTTGTTTTAGCATGCCAAAAGAGTTAAAATAATGAGTGTTTGTTAGACTAATTTGAAATCCATTGGAACTTTCTAAGTACTTTTCTTACCTTAATTAATGATCATTGGAGCGAAATGATCATTTCAATAGTGTTTTGTATAAAAAAGACAAAAAATAAATAGTTATCACAAAGTTTAGATAAAAACATTTTAAAAACTGCACCTAATGTAGATAATGGAGGAAAAAAAGACAGATAAATAAAACTTTTAAATGCAAAAACAAAAAAATCAATGATTTATCACGGGTCATACCGAGATTATTCATAATCCTACGGAAACCCTATTTGATTTATATTTTAGCATGCAAAAAGAGGAAAAATAATGGGTGTTTGTTAGACTAATTTGAAATATATTGGAACTTCCTATGTACTTTTCTTACCTTAATTAATGATCATTGGATCGAAATGATCATTTTAATAGTTTTTTGTATCAAAAAGATAAAAAATAACTAGTTATCACAAAGTTTAATTGTCGATAATAACATTCTAAAATCTGCACCTAATGTAGATAATGGAGGAAAAAGACCAATAAATAAACTTTTGAATGCAAAAACATAAAAATCAATGATTGATCACGGTCATACCGAGATTATTCAGAATCCTACACAAACCCCATAGATTTTTGTTTTAGCATGCAAAAAAAAGAGTTAAAATAATGAGTGTTTGTTAGACTAATTTGAAATCCATTGGAACTTTCTAAGTACTTTTCTTACCTTAATTAATGATCATTGGAGCGAAATGATCATTTCAATAGTGTTGTATCAAAAAGACAAAAAATAACTAGTTATCACAAAGTGCGATAATAACATTCTAAAATCTGCACCTAATGTAGATAATGGAGGAAAAAGACAGATAAATAATACTCTTAAATGCCAAAACATAAAAATCAATGATTTACCACGGGTCATACCGAGATTATTCAGAATCCTATAGAAACCCTATTGATTTCTGTTTTAGCATGCAAAAAGAAGAAAAATAACGAGTGTTTGTTAGACTAATTTGAGATCTATTGGACCTTCCTATGTACTTTTCATACCTTAATTAATGATCATTGGAGCGAAATGATCATTTCAATAGTACTTTGTATCAAAAAGATAAAAAAATAACTAGTTATCACAAAATTTAGTTATCGATAATAATAATCTAAAGTCTGCACCTAATGTAGATAATGGATGAAAAAGGCAGATAAATAATAATTTTAAATGTCAAAACATAAAAATCAATGATTTATCACGGGTCATTCCGAGATTATTCAGAATCCTACAGAAACCCTATTGATTTCTGTTTTAGCATGCAAAAAGTAGAAAAATAATGAATGTTTGTTAGCATAATTGGAGATCTATTGGACCTTCCTAAGTACTTTTCATACTTTAATTAATGATTATCGGAGCGAAATGATCATTTCAATAGTGTTTTGTATAAAAAAGACAAAAAATAACTAGTTATCATAAAGTTTAGTTTCGAAAAAAAACACTTTAAAAATGCACCTATTGTAGTAGATAATGGAGGAAAAATAGATAAATAAAACTTTTGAATGCAAAAACAAAAAAATCAATGATTTATCAATGTCATAGATTATTCATAATACGGAAACCCTATTGATTTATGTTTTAGCATGCAAAAAGAGGAAAAATAATGGGTGTTTGTTAGACTAATTTGAAATCCATTGGAACTTCCTATGTGCTTTTCTTACCTTAATTAATGATCATTGGATCGAAATGATCATTTTAATAGTATTTTTGTATCAAAAAGATAAAAAATAACTAGTTATCACAAAGTTTAATTATCGTTAATAACATTCTAAAATCTGCACCTAATGCGGATAATGGAGGAAAAGACCAATAAATAAATCTTTTGAATGCAAAAACATAAAAATCAATGATTGATCACGGGTCATACCGAGATTATTCAGAATCCTACACAAACCCCATAGATTTTTGTTTTAGCATGCCAAAAGAGTTAAAATAATGAGTGTTTGTTAGACTAATTTGAAATCCATTGGAACTTTCTAAGTACTTTTCTTACCTTAATTAATGATCATTGGAGCGAAATGATCATTTCAATAGTGTTTTGTATCAAAAAGAAAAAAATAACTAGTTATCAAAAATTTAGTTATCGATAATAATATTCTAAAATCTGCACCTAATGTAGATAATGGAAGAAAAAGGCAGATAAATAATAATTTTAAATGTCAAAACATAAAAATCAATGATTTACACGGGTCATACCGAGATTATTCAGAATCCTACAGAAACCCTATTGATTTCTGTTTTAGCATGCAAAAAGAAGAAAAATAATGAGTGTTTGTTAGACTAATTGGAGATCTATTGGACCTTCCTAAGTACTTTTCATACCTTAATTAATGATCATTGGAGCGAAATGATCATTTCAATAGTGTTTTGTATAAAAAAGACAAAAAATAAATAGTTATCACAAAGTTTAGTTGTCGAAAAAACACTTTAAAAACTGCACCTATTGTAGTAGATAATGGAGGAAAAAGACAGATAAATAAAACTTTTGAATGCAAAAACAAAAAAAATCAATGATTTATCACGGGTCATACCGAGATTATTCATAATCCTACGGAAACCTATTTGATTTATGTTTTAGCATGCAAAAAGAGGAAAAATAATGGGTGTTTGTTAGACTAATTTGAAATCCATTGGAACTTCCTATGTGCTTTTCTTACCTTAATTAATGATCATTGGATCGAAATGATCATTTTAATAGTATTTTTTGTATCAAAAAGATAAAAAATAACTAGTTATCACAAAGTTTAATTGTCGTTAATAACATTCTAAAATCTGCACCTAATGCAGTAGATAACGGAGGGAAAAGACCAATAAATAAATCTTTTGAATGCAAAAACATAAAAATCAATGATTGATCACGGGTCATACCGAGATTATTCAGAATCCTACACAAACCCCATAGATTTTTGTTTTAGCATGCCAAAAGAGTTAAAATAATGAGTGTTTGTTAGACTAATTTGAAATCCATTGGAACTTTCTAAGTACTTTTCTTACCTTAATTAATGATCATTGGAGCGAAATGATCATTTCAATAGTGTTGTATCAAAAAGACAAAAATAACTAGTTATCACAAAGTGCGATAATAACATTCTAAAATCTGCACCTAATGTAGATAATGGAGAAAAAAAGACAGATAAATAATACTCTTAAATGCCAAAACATAAAAATCAATGATTTATCACGGGTCATACCGAGATTATTCAGAATCCTATAGAAACCCTATTGATTTCTGTTTTAGCATGCAAAAAGAAGAAAAATAACGAGTGTTTGTTAGACTAATTTGAGATCTATTGGACCTTCCTATGTACTTTTCATACCTTAATTAATGATCATTGGAGCGAAATGATCATTTCAATAGTATTTTGTATCAAAAAGATAAAAAAATAACTAGTTATCACAAAATTTAGTTATCGATAATAATATTCTAAAATCTGCACCTAATGTAGATAATGGAAGAAAAAGGCAGATAAATAATAATTTTAAATGTCAAAACATAAAAATCAATGATTTATCACGGGTCATACCGAGATTATTCAGAATCCTACAGAAACCCTATTGATTTTTGTTTTAGCATGCAAAAAAGAAGAAAAATAATGAGTGTTTGTTAGACTAATTGGAGATCTATTGGACCTTCCTAAGTACTTTTCATACTTTAATTAATGATCATTGGAGCGAAATGATCATTTCAATAGTGTTTTGTATAAAAAAAGACAAAAAATAAATAGTTATCACAAAGTTTAGTTTTTCGAAAAAACACTTTAAAAACTGCACCTATTGTAGTAGATAATGGAGGAAAAAGACAGATAAATAAAACTTTTGAATGCAAAAACAAATCAAAAAAAAATGATTATCACGGGTCATACCGAGATTATTCATAATCCTACGGAAACCCTATTGATTTATGTTTTAGCATGCAAAAAGAGGAAAAATAATGGGTGTTTGTTAGACTAATTTGAAATCCATTGGAAATTCCTATGTGCTTTTCTTACCTTAATTAATGATCATTGGATCGAAATGATCATTTTAATAGTATTTTTTGTATCAAAAAGATAAAAAATAACTAGTTATCACAAAGTTTAATTGTCGTTAATAACATTCTAAAATCTGCACCTAATGCGGATAACGGAGGGAAAAGACCAATAAATAAATCTTTTGAATGCAAAAACATAAAAATCAATGATTGATCACGGGTCATACCGAGATTATTCAGAATCCTACACAAACCCCATAGATTTTTGTTTTAGCATGCCAAAAGAGTTAAAATAATGAGTGTTTGTTAGACTAATTTGAAATCCATTGGAACTTTCTAAGTACTTTTCTTACCTTAATTAATGATCATTGGAGCGAAATGATCATTTCAATAGTGTTGTATCAAAAAGACAAAAAATAACTAGTTATCACAAAGTGCGATAATAACATTCTAAAATCTGCACCTAATGTAGATAATGGAGGAAAAAGATAGATAAATAATACTCTTAAATGCCAAAACATAAAAATCAATGATTTATCACGGGTCATACCGAGATTATTCAGAATCCCTATAAACCCTATTGATTTCTGTTTTAGCATGCAAAAAGAAGAAAAATAACGAGTGTTTGTTAGACTAATTTGAGATCTATTGGACCTTCCTATGTACTTTTCATACCTTAATTAATGATCATTGGAGCGAAATGATCATTTCAATAGTGTTTTGTATAAAAAAGACAAAAAATAAATAGTTATCACAAAGTTTAGTTGTCGAAAAAACACTTTAAAAACTGCACCTATTGTAGTAGATAATGGAGGAAAAAGACAGATAAATAAAACTTTTGAATGCAAAAACAAAAAAAATCAATGATTTATCACGGGTCATACCGAGATTATTCATAATCCTACGGAAACCCTATTGATTTATGTTTTAGCATGCAAAAAGAGGAAAAATAATGGGTGTTTGTTAGACTAATTTGAAATCCATTGGAACTTCCTATGTGCTTTTCTTACCTTAATTAATGATCATTAGATCGAAATGATCATTTTAATAGTATTTTTTGTATCAAAAAGATAAAAAATAACTAGTTATCACAAAGTTTAATTGTCGTTAATAACATTCTAAAATCTGCACCTAATGCGAGATAACGGAGGAAAAGACGATAAATAAACCTTTTGAATGCAAAAACATAAAAATCAATGATTGATCACGGGTCATACCGAGATTATTCAGAATCCTACACAAACCCCATAGATTTTTGTTTTAGCATGCCAAAAGAGTTAAAATAATGAGTGTTTGTTAGACTAATTTGAAATCCATTGGAACTTTCTAAGTACTTTTCTTACCTTAATTAATGATCATTGGAGCGAAATGATCATTTCAATAGTGTTGTATCAAAAAGACAAAAAATAACTAGTTATCACAAAGTGCGATAATAACATTCTAAAATCTGCACCTAATGTAGATAATGGAGGAAAAAGACAGATAAATAATACTCTTAAATGCCAAAACATAAAAATCAATGATTTATCACGGGTCATACCGAGATTATTCAGAATCCTATAGAAACCCTATTGATTTCTGTTTTAGCATGCAAAAAGAAGAAAAATAACGAGTGTTTGTTAGACTAATTTGAGATCTATTGGACCTTCCTATGTACTTTTCATACCTTAATTAATGATCATTGGAGCGAAATGATCATTTCAATAGATTTTGTATCAAAAAGATAAAAAAATAACTAGTTATCACAAAATTTAGTTATCGATAATAATATTCTAAAATCTGCACCTAATGTAGATAATGGAAGAAAAAGGCAGATAAATAATAATTTTAAATGTCAAAACATAAAAATCAATGATTTACACGGGTCATACCGAGATTATTCAGAATCCTACGAAACCCTATTGATTTTGTTTTAGCATGCAAAAAGAAGAAAAATAATGAGTGTTTGTTAGACTAATTGGAGATCTATTGGACCTTCCTAAGTACTTTTCATACCTTAATTAATGATCATTGGAGCGAAATGATCATTTCAATAGTGTTTTGTATAAAAAAAGACAAATAATAAATAGTTATCCCAAAGTTTAGTTGTCGAAAAAACACTTTAAAAACTGCACCTATTGTAGAAGATAATGGAGGAAAAAGACAGATAAATAAAACTTTTGAATGCAAAAACAAAAAAAATCAATGATTTATCACGGGTCATACCGAGATTATTCATAATCCTACGGAAACCCTATTGATTTATGTTTTAGCATGCAAAAAGAGGAAAAATAATGGGTGTTTGTTAGACTAATTTGAAATCCATTGGAACTTCCTATGTGCTTTTCTTACCTTAATTAATGATCATTGGATCGAAATGATCATTTTAATAGTATTTTTTGTATCAAAATGATAAAAAATAACTAGTTATCACAAAGTTTAATTGTCGTTAATAACATTCTAAAATCTGCACCTAATGCAGATAACGGAGGGAAAAGACCAATAAATAAATCTTTTGAATGCAAAAACATAAAAATCAATGATTGATCACGGGTCATACCGAGATTATTCAGAATCCTACACAAACCCCATAGATTTTTGTTTTAGCATGCCAAAAGAGTTAAAATAATGAGTGTTTGTTAGACTAATTTGAAATCCATTGGAACTTTCTAAGTACTTTTCTTACCTTAATTAATGATCATTGGAGCGAAATGATCATTTCAATAGTATTTTGTATCAAAAAGATAAAAAAATAACTAATTATCACAAAATTTAGTTATCGATAATAATATTCTAAAAATGCACCTAATGTAGATAATGGAAGAAAAGACAGATAAATAATAATTTTAAATGTCAAAACATAAAAATCAATGATTTATCACGGGTCATACCGAGATTATTCAGAATCCTACGTAAAACCCTATTGATTTTGTTTTAGCATGCAAAAAAAGAAGAAAAATAATGAGTGTTTGTTAGACTAATTTGAGATCTATTGGACCTTCCTAAGTACTTTTCATACCTTAATTAATGATCATTGGAGCGAAATGATCATTTCAATAGTGTTTTGTATAAAAAAGACAAAAAATAAATAGTTATCACAAAGTTTAGTTGTCGAAAAAACACTTTAAAAACTGCACCTATTGTAGTAGATAATGGAGGAAAAAGACAGATAAATAAAACTTTTGAATGCAAAAACAAAAAAAATCAATGATTTATCACGGGTCATACCGAGATTATTCATAATCCTACGGAAACCCTATTGATTTATGTTTTAGCATGCAAAAAGAGGAAAAATAATGGGTGTTTGTTAGACTAATTTGAAATCCATTGGAACTTCCTATGTGCTTTTCTTACCTTAATTAATGATCATTGGATCGAAATGATCATTTTAATAGTATTTTTTGTATCAAAAAGATAAAAAATAACTAGTTATCACAAAGTTTAATTGTCGTTAATAACATTCTAAAATCTGCACCTAATGCAGATAACGGAGGGAAAAGACCAATAAATAAATCTTTTGAATGCAAAAACATAAAAATCAATGATTGATCACGGGTCATACCGAGATTATTCAGAATCCTACACAAACCCCATAGATTTTTGTTTTAGCATGCCAAAAGAGTTAAAATAATGAGTGTTTGTTAGACTAATTTGAAATCCATTGGAACTTTCTAAGTACTTTTCTTACCTTAATTAATGATCATTGGAGCGAAATGATCATTTCAATAGTGTTGTATCAAAAAGACAAAAAATAACTAGTTATCACAAAGTGCGATAATAACATTCTAAAATCTGCACCTAATGTAGATAATGGAGGAAAAAGACAGATAAATAATACTCTTAAATGCCAAAACATAAAAATCAATGATTTACCACGGGTCATACCGAGATTATTCAGAATCCTATAGAAACCCTATTGATTTTGTTTTAGCATGCAAAAAAGAAAAAAATAACGAGTGTTTGTTAGACTAATTTGAGATCTATTGGACCTTCCTATGTACTTTTCATACCTTAATTAATGATCATTGGAGCGAAATGATCATTTCAATAGTATTTTGTATCAAAAAGATAAAAAAATAACTAGTTATCACAAAATTTAGTTATCGATAATAATAATCTAAAATCTGCACCTAATGTAGATAATGGATGAAAAAGGCAGATAAATAATAATTTTAAATGTCAAAACATAAAAATCAATGATTTATCACGGGTCATTCCGAGATTATTCAGAATCCTACAGAAACCCTATTGATTTCTGTTTTAGCATGCAAAAAGAAAAAAAATAATGAATGTTTGTTAGACTAATTGGAGATCTATTGGACCTTCCTAAGTACTTTTCATATTTTAATTAATGATTATCGGAGCGAAATGATCATTTCAATAGTGTTTTGTATAAAAAAGACAAAAAATAAATAGTTATCATAAAGTTTAGTTTTCGGAAAAACACTTTAAAAACTGCACCTATTGTAGTAGATAATGGAGGAAAAAGACAGATAAATAAAACTTTTGAATGCAAAAACAAAAAAAATCAATGATTTATCACGGGTCATACCGAGATTATTCATAATCCTACGGAAACCCTATTGATTTATGTTTTAGCATGCAAAAAGAGGAAAAATAATGGGTGTTTGTTAGACTAATTTGAAATCCATTGGAAATTCCTATGTGCTTTTCTTACCTTAATTAATGATCATTGGATCGAAATGATCATTTTAATAGTATTTTTTGTATCAAAAAGATAAAAAATAACTAGTTATCACAAAGTTTAATTGTCGTTAATAACATTCTAAAATCTGCACCTAATGCAGATAACGGAGGGAAAAGACCAATAAATAAATCTTTTGAATGCAAAAACATAAAAATCAATGATTGATCACGGGTCATACCGAGATTATTCAGAATCCTACACAAACCCCATAGATTTTTGTTTTAGCATGCCAAAAGAGTTAAAATAATGAGTGTTTGTTAGACTAATTTGAAATCCATTGGAACTTTCTAAGTACTTTTCTTACCTTAATTAATGATCATTGGAGCGAAATGATCATTTCAATAGTATTTTGTATCAAAAAGATAAAAAAATAACTAATTATCACAAAATTTAGTTATCGATAATAATATTCTAAAATCTGCACCTAATGTAGATAATGGAAGAAAAAGACAGATAAATAATAATTTTAAATGTCAAAACATAAAAATCAATGATTTACACGGGTCATACCGAGATTATTCAGAATCCTACAGAAACCCTATTGATTTCTGTTTTAGCATGCAAAAAGAAGAAAAATAATGAGTGTTTGTTAGACTAATTGGAGATCTATTGGACCTTCCTAAGTACTTTTCATACCTTAATTAATGATCATTGGAGCGAAATGATCATTTCAATAGTGTTTTGTATAAAAAAGACAAAAAATAAATAGTTATCACAAAGTTTAGTTGTCGAAAAAACACTTTAAAAACTGCACCTATTGTAGTAGATAATGGAGGAAAAAGACAGATAAATAAAACTTTTGAATGCAAAAACAAAAAAAATCAATGATTTATCACGGGTCATACCGAGATTATTCATAATCCTACGGAAACCCTATTGATTTATGTTTTAGCATGCAAAAAGAGGAAAAATAATGGGTGTTTGTTAGACTAATTTGAAATCCATTGGAACTTCCTATGTGCTTTTCTTACCTTAATTAATGATCATTGGATCGAAATGATCATTTTAATAGTATTTTTTGTATCAAAAAGATAAAAAATAACTAGTTATCACAAAGTTTAATTGTCGTTAATAACATTCTAAAATCTGCACCTAATGCGTAGATAATGGAGGGAAAAGACCGATAAATAAACCTTTTGAATGCAAAAACATAAAAATCAATGATTGATCACGGGTCATACCGAGATTATTCAGAATCCTACACAAACCCCATAGATTTTTGTTTTAGCATGCCAAAAGAGTTAAAATAATGAGTGTTTGTTAGACTAATTTGAAATCCATTGGAACTTTCTAAGTACTTTTCTTACCTTAATTAATGATCATTGGAGCGAAATGATCATTTCAATAGTGTTGTATCAAAAAGACAAAAAATAACTAGTTATCACAAAGTGCGATAATAACATTCTAAAATCTGCACCTAATGTAGATAATGGAGGAAAAAGACAGATAAATAATACTCTTAAATGCCAAAACATAAAAATCAATGATTTATCACGGGTCATACCGAGATTATTCAGAATCCTACGAGAAACCCTATTGATTTTGTTTTAGCATGCAAAAAAAAAAAAAAATAATGAGTGTTTGTTAGACTAATTTGAGATCTATTGGACCTTCCTATGTACTTTTCATACCTTAATTAATGATCATTGGAGCGAAATGATCATTTCAATAGTATTTTGTATCAAAAAGATAAAAAAATAACTAGTTATCACAAAATTTAGTTATCGATAATAATATTCTAAAATCTGCACCTAATGTAGATAATGGAAGAAAAAAAAAAGATAAATCATAATTTTAAATGCCAAAACATAAAAATCAATGATTTATCACGGGTCATACCGAGATTATTCAGAATCCTACAGAAACCCTATTGATTTCTGTTTTAGCATGCAAAAAGAAGAAAAATAATGAGTGTTTGTTAGACTAATTTGAGATCTATTGGACCTTCCTAAGTACTTTTCTTACCTTAATTAATGATCATTGGAGCGAAATGATCATTTCAATAGTGTTTTGTATCAAAAAAAGACAAAAAATAAATAGTTATCACAAAGTTTAGTTGTCGAAAAAACACTTTAAAAACTGCACCTATTGTAGTAGATAATGGAGGAAAAAGACAGATAAATAAAACTTTTGAATGCAAAAAACAAAAAAAAATCAATGATTTATCACGGGTCATACCGAGATTATTCATAATCTACGGAAACCCTATTGATTTATGTTTTAGCATGCAAAAAAGAGGAAAAATAATGGGTGTTTGTTAGACTAATTTGAAATCCATTGGAACTTCCTATGTGCTTTTCTTACCTTAATTAATGATCATTGGATCGAAATGATCATTTTAATAGTATTTTTGTATCAAAAAGATAAAAAATAACTAGTTATCACAAAGTTTAATTGTCGTTAATAACATTCTAAAATCTGCACCTAATGCGAGATAACGGAGGAAAAGACCAATAAATAAATCTTTTGAATGCAAAAACATAAAAATCAATGATTGATCACGGGTCATACCGAGATTATTCAGAATCCTACACAAACCCCATAGATTTTTGTTTTAGCATGCCAAAAGAGTTAAAATAATGAGTGTTTGTTAGACTAATTTGAAATCCATTGGAACTTTCTAAGTACTTTTCTTACCTTAATTAATGATCATTGGAGCGAAATGATCATTTCAATAATATTTTTTATCAAAAAGACAAAAAATAACTAGTTATCACAAAGTGCGATAATAACATTCTAAAATCTGCACCTAATGTAGATAATGGAGGAAAAAGACAGATAAATAATACTCTTAAATGCCAAAACATAAAAATCAATGATTTATCACGGGTCATACCGAGATTATTCAGAATCCTACAGAAACCCTATTGATTTTGTTTTAGCATGCAAAAAAAAGAAGAAAAATAATGAGTGTTTGTTAGACTAATTTGAGATCTATTGGACCTTCCTATGTACTTTTCATACCTTAATTAATGATCATTGGAGCGAAATGATCATTTCAATAGTATTTTGTATCAAAAGAAAAAAATAACTAGTTATCACAAAATTTAGTTATCGATAATAACATTCTAAAATCTGCACCTAATGTAGATAATGGAAGAAAAAGACAGATAAATAATAATTTTAAATGTCAAAACATAAAAATCAATGATTTATCACGGGTCATACCGAGATTATTCAGAATCCTACGAAACCCTATTGATTTATGTTTTAGCATGCAAAAAAGAAGAAAAAAATAATGAGTGTTTGTTAGACTAATTTGAGATCTATTGGACCTTCCTAAGTACTTTTCATACTTTAATTAATGATCATTGGAGCGAAATGATCATTTCAATAGTATTTTTTGTATAAAAAAAAGACAAAAAAATAAATAGTTATCACAAAGTTTAGTTGTCGTTAAAAACATTTTAAAAACTGCACCTATTGTAGTAGATAATGGAGGAAAAAGACAGATAAATAAAACTTTTGAATGCAAAAACAAAAAAAATCAATGATTTATCACGGGTCATACCGAGATTATTCATAATCCTACGGAAACCCTATTGATTTATGTTTTAGCATGCAAAAAGAGGAAAAATAATGGGTGTTTGTTAGACTAATTTGAAATCCATTGGAACTTCCTATGTGCTTTTCTTACCTTAATTAATGATCATTGGATCGAAATGATCATTTTAATAGTATTTTTTGTATCAAAAAGATAAAAAATAACTAGTTATCACAAAGTTTAATTGTCGTTAATAACATTCTAAAATCTGCACCTAATGCAGATAACGGAGGGAAAAGACCGATAAATAAACCTTTTGAATGCAAAAACATAAAAATCAATGATTGATCACGGGTCATACCGAGATTATTCAGAATCCTACACAAACCCCATAGATTTTTGTTTTAGCATGCCAAAAGAGTTAAAATAATGAGTGTTTGTTAGACTAATTTGAAATCCATTGGAACTTTCTAAGTACTTTTCTTACCTTAATTAATGATCATTGGAGCGAAATGATCATTTCAATAGTGTTTTATCAAAAAGACAAAAAATAACTAGTTATCACAAAGTGCGATAATAACATTCTAAAATCTGCACCTAATGTAGATAATGGAGAAAAAAGACAGATAAATAATACTCTTAAATGCCAAAACATAAAAATCAATGATTTATCACGGGTCATACCGAGATTATTCAGAATCCTACAGAAACCCTATTGATTTCTGTTTTAGCATGCAAAAAGAAGAAAAATAACGAGTGTTTGTTAGACTAATTTGAGATCTATTGGACCTTCCTATGTACTTTTCATACCTTAATTAATGATCATTGGAGCGAAATGATCATTTCAATAGTGTTTTGTATAAAAAAGACAAAAAATAAATAGTTATCACAAAGTTTAGTTGTCGAAAAAACACTTTAAAAACTGCACCTATTGTAGTAGATAATGGAGGAAAAAGACAGATAAATAAAACTTTTGAATGCAAAAACAAAAAAAATCAATGATTTATCACGGGTCATACCGAGATTATTCATAAACCTACGGAAACCCTATTGATTTATGTTTTAGCATGCAAAAAGAGGAAAAATAATGGGTGTTTGTTAGACTAATTTGAAATCCATTGGAACTTCCTATGTGCTTTTCTTACCTTAATTAATGATCATTGGATCGAAATGATCATTTTAATAGTATTTTTTGTATCAAAAAGATAAAAAATAACTAGTTATCACAAAGTTTAATTGTCGTTAATAACATTCTAAAATCTGCACCTAATGTAGATAACGGAGGGAAAAAAGACCGATAAATAAATCTTTTGAATGCAAAAACATAAAAATCAATGATTGATCACGGGTCATACCGAGATTATTCAGAATCCTACACAAACCCCATAGATTTTTGTTTTAGCATGCCAAAAGAGTTAAAATAATGAGTGTTTGTTAGACTAATTTGAAATCCATTGGAACTTTCTAAGTACTTTTCTTACCTTAATTAATGATCATTGGAGCGAAATGATCATTTCAATAGTGTTTTATCAAAAAGACAAAAAATAACTAGTTATCACAAAGTGCGATAATAACATTCTAAAATCTGCACCTAATGTAGATAATGGAGAAAAAAGACAGATAAATAATACTCTTAAATGCCAAAACATAAAAATCAATGATTTATCACGGGTCATGTACCGAGATTATTCAGAATCCTACGTAAAACCCTATTTGATTTTGTTTTAGCATGCAAAAAAGAAGAAAAATAATGAGTGTTTGTTAGACTAATTTGAGATCTATTGGACCTTCCTATGTACTTTTCTTACCTTAATTAATGATCATTGGAGCGAAATGATCATTTCAATAGTATTTTGTATCAAAAAGAAAAAAATAACTAGTTATCACAAAGTTTAGTTATCGATAATAACATTCTAAAATCTGCACCTAATGTAGATAATGGAGAAAAAGACAGATAAATAAAACTTTTAAATGCAAAAACAAAAAAATCAATGATTTATCACGGGTCATACCGAGATTATTCAGAATCCTCACGGAAACCCTATTGATTTTTATGTTTTAGCATGCAAAAAAAAAGAAGAAAAATAATGAGTGTTTGTTAGACTAATTTGAAATCCATTGGAACTTCCTAAGTACTTTTCTTACCTTAATTAATGATCATTGGAGCGAAATGATCATTTCAATGTGTATTTTGTATAAAAAAGATAAAAAATAACTAGTTATCACAAAGTTTAGTTATCGATAATAACATTCTAAAATCTGCACCTAATGTAGATAATGGAGGAAAAAAGACAGATAAATAAAACTTTTGAATGCAAAAACATAAAAATCAATGATTTATCACGGGTCATACCGAGATTATTCATAATCCTACGGAAACCCTATTGATTTATGTTTTAGCATGCAAAAAGAGGAAAAATAATGAGTGTTTGTTAGACTAATTTGAAATCCATTGGAACTTCCTATGTACTTTTCTTACCTTAATTAATGATCATTAGA
Source organism: Paraleonurus japonicus (assembly GCA_030762865.1). NCBI lineage: Eukaryota > Viridiplantae > Streptophyta > Magnoliopsida > Lamiales > Lamiaceae > Paraleonurus > Paraleonurus japonicus. Next base: position 5,692,982 of record CM061055.1, on the reverse strand, counting down.
GCGAAATGATCATTTTAATAGTATTTTTGTATCAAAAAGATAAAAAAATAACTAGTTATCACAAAGTTTAATTGTCGTTAATAACATTCTAAAATCTGCACCTAATGTAGTAGATAATGGAGGAAAAAGACAGAGATAAATAAAACTTTTGAATGCAAAAACATAAAAATCAATGATTGATCACGGGTCATACCGAGATTATTCAGAATCCTACACAAACCCCATAGATTTTTGTTTTAGCATGCCAAAAGAGTTAAAATAATGAGTGTTTGTTAGACTAATTTGAAATCCATTGGAACTTTCTAAGTACTTTTCTTACCTTAATTAATGATCATTGGAGCGAAATGATCATTTCAATAGTATTTTTTTATCAAAAAGACAAAAAATAACTAGTTATCACAAAGTTTCACAAAGTGCGATAATAACATTCTAAAATCTGCACCTAATAATGTAGATAATGGGAGAAAAAGACAGATAAATAATACTTTTAAATGCCAAAACATAAAAATCAATGATTTATCACGGTCATACCGAGATTATTCAGAATCCTACTAAAAAACCCTATTGATTTTGTTTTAGCATGCAAAAAGAAGAAAAATAATGAGTGTTTGTTAGACTAATTTGAGATCTATTGGACCTTCCTATGTACTTTTCATACCTTAATTAATGATCATTGGAGCGAAATGATCATTTCAATAGTATTTTGTATCAAAAAGATAAAAAAATAACTAGTTATCACAAAATTTAGTTATCGATAATAATATTCTAAAATCTGCACCTAATGTAGATAATGGAAGAAAAAAGGAAGATAAATAATAATTTTAAATGTCAAAACATAAAAATCAATGATTTACGGGTCATACCGAGATTATTCAGAATCCTACAGAAACCCTATTGATTTCTGTTTTAGCATGCAAAAAAAAGAAAAATAATGAGTGTTTGTTAGACTAATTAGAGATCTATTGGACCTTCCTAAGTACTTTTCATACTTTAATTAATGATCATTGGAGCGAAATGATCATTTCAATAGTGTTTTGTATAAAAAAAAGAAAAAAATAAATAGTTATCACAAAGTTTAGTTGTCGAAAAAACACTTTAAAAACTGCACCTATTGTAGTAGATAATGGAGGAAAAAAGACAGATAAATAAAACTTTTGAATGCAAAAACAAAAAAAATCAATGATTTATCACGGGTCATACCGAGATTATTCATAATCCTACGGAAACCCTATTGATTTATGTTTTAGCATGCAAAAAGAGGAAAAATAATGGGTGTTTGTTAGACTAATTTGAAATCCATTGGAACTTCCTATGTGCTTTTCTTACCTTAATTAATGATCATTAGATCGAAATGATCATTTTAATAGTATTTTTTGTATCAAAAAGATAAAAAATAACTAGTTATCACAAAGTTTAATTGTCGTTAATAACATTCTAAAATCTGCACCTAATGTAGATAACGGAGAGGAAAAGACCGATAAATAAACCTTTTGAATGCAAAAACATAAAAATCAATGATTGATCACGGGTCATACCGAGATTATTCAGAATCCTACACAAACCCCATAGATTTTTGTTTTAGCATGCCAAAAGAGTTAAAATAATGAGTGTTTGTTAGACTAATTTGAAATCCATTGGAACTTTCTAAGTACTTTTCTTACCTTAATTAATGATCATTGGAGCGAAATGATCATTTCAATAGTGTTGTATCAAAAAGACAAAAAATAACTAGTTATCACAAAGTGCGATAATAACATTCTAAAATCTGCACCTAATGTAGATAATGGAGGAAAAAGACAGATAAATAATACTCTTAAATGCCAAAACATAAAAATCAATGATTTATCACGGGTCATACCGAGATTATTCAGAATCCTACTGAAAACCCTATTGATTTTTGTTTTAGCATGCAAAAAGAAGAAAAATAATGAGTGTTTGTTAGACTAATTTGAGATCTATTGGACCTTCCTATGTACTTTTCATACCTTAATTAATGATCATTGGAGCGAAATGATCATTTCAATAGTATTTTGTATCAAAAAGATAAAAAAATAACTAGTTATCACAAAATTTGGTTATCGATAATAATATTCTAAAATCTGCACCTAATGTAGATAATGGAAGAAAAAGGAAGATAAATAATAATTTTAAATGTCAAAACATAAAAATCAATGATTTACACGGGTCATACCGAGATTATTCAGAATCCTAGAAACCCTATTGATTTCTGTTTTAGCATGCAAAAAGAAGAAAAATAATGAGTGTTTGTTAGACTAATTTGAGATCTATTGGACCTTCCTAAGTACTTTTCATACCTTAATTAATGATCATTGGAGCGAAATGATCATTTCAATAGTGTTTTGTATAAAAAAGACAAAAAATAAATAGTTATCACAAAGTTTAGTTGTCGAAAAAACACTTTAAAAACTGCACCTATTGTAGTAGATAATGGAGGAAAAAGACAGATAAATAAAACTTTTGAATGCAAAAACAAAAAAAATCAATGATTTATCACGGGTCATACCGAGATTATTCATAATCCTACGGAAACCCTATTGATTTATGTTTTAGCATGCAAAAAGAGGAAAAAATAATGGGTGTTTGTTAGACTAATTTGAAATCCATTGGAACTTCCTATGTGCTTTTCTTACCTTAATTAATGATCATTGGATCGAAATGATCATTTTAATAGTATTTTTTGTTTTAAAAAGATAAAAAATAACTAGTTATCACAAAGTTTAATTCTCGTTAATAACATTCTAAAATCTGCACCTAATGCAGATAACAGAGGGAAAGACCGATAAATAAACCTTTTGAATGCAAAAACATAAAAATCAATGATTGATCACGGGTCATACCGAGATTATTCAGAATCCTACATAAACCCCTTAGATTTTTGTTTTAGCATGCCAAAAGAGTTAAAATAATGAGTGTTTGTTAGACTAATTTGAAATCCATTGGAACTTTCTAAGTACTTTTCTTACCTTAATTAATGATCATTGGAGCGAAATGATCATTTCAATAGTGTTGTATCAAAAAGACAAAAAATAACTAGTTATCACAAAGTGCGATAATAACATTCTAAAATCTGCACCTAATGTAGATAATGGAGGAAAAAGACAGATAAATAATACTCTTAAATGCCAAAACATAAAAATCAATGATTTATCACGGGTCATACCGAGATTATTCAGAATCCTACAGAAACCCTATTGATTTCTGTTTTAGCATGCAAAAAGAAGAAAAATAACGAGTGTTTGTTAGACTAATTTGAGATCTATTGGACCTTCCTATGTACTTTTCATACCTTAATTAATGATCATTGGAGCGAAATGATCATTTCAATAGTATTTTGTATCAAAAAGATAAAAAAATAACTAGTTATCACAAAATTTAGTTATCGATAATAATATTCTAAAATCTGCACCTAATGTAGATAATGGAAGAAAAAGGCAGATAAATAATAATTTTAAATGTCAAAACATAAAAATCAATGATTTATCACGGGTCATACCGAGATTATTCAGAATCCTACATAAACCCTATTGATTTTTGTTTTTTTTAGCATGCAAAAAGAAGAAAAAATAATGAGTGTTTGTTAGACTAATTTGAGATCTATTGGACCTTCCTAAGTACTTTTCATACCTTAATTAATGATCATTGGAGCGAAATGATCATTTCAATAGTGTTTTGTATAAAAAGACAAAAAATAAATAGTTATCACAAAGTTTAGTTGTCGAAAAAACACTTTAAAAACTGCACCTATTGTAGTAGATAATGGAGAAAAAAAGACAGATAAATAAAACTTTTGAATGCAAAAACAAAAAAATCAATGATTTATCACGGGTCATACCGAGATTATTCATAATCCTACGGAAACCCTATTGATTTATGTTTTAGCATGCAAAAAGAGGAAAAATAATGGGTGTTTGTTAGACTAATTTGAAATCCATTGGAACTTCCTATGTGCTTTTCTTACCTTAATTAATGATCATTGGATCGAAATGATCATTTTAATAGTATTTTTTGTATCAAAAAGATAAAAAATAACTAGTTATCACAAAGTTTAATTGTCGTTAATAACATTCTAAAATCTGCACCTAAATAGTAGATAACGGAGGAAAAGACCGATAAATAAACCTTTTGAATGCAAAAACATAAAAATCAATGATTGATCACGGGTCATACCGAGATTATTCAGAATCCTACACAAACCCCATAGATTTTGTTTTAGCATGCCAAAAGAGTTAAAATAATGAGTGTTTGTTAGACTAATTTGAAATCCATTGGAACTTTCTAAGTACTTTTCTTACCTTAATTAATGATCATTGGAGCGAAATGATCATTTCAATAGTGTTGTATCAAAAAGACAAAAAATAACTAGTTATCACAAAGTGCGATAATAACATTCTAAAATCTGCACCTAATGTAGATAATGGAGAAAAAGACAGATAAATAATACTCTTAAATGCCAAAACATAAAAATCAATGATTTATCACGGGTCATACCGAGATTATTCAGAATCCTACATAAAACCCTATTGATTTTTGTTTTAGCATGCAAAAAAAAGAAAAAAAATAACGAGTGTTTGTTAGACTAATTTGAGATCTATTGGACCTTCCTATGTACTTTTCATACCTTAATTAATGATCATTGGAGCGAAATGATCATTTCAATAGTATTTTGTATCAAAAAGATAAAAAAATAACTAGTTATCACAAAATTTAGTTATCGATAATAATATTCTAAAATCTGCACCTAATGTAGATAATGGAAGAAAAAGGCAGATAAATAATAATTTTAAATGTCAAAACATAAAAATCAATGATTTATCACGGGTCATACCGAGATTATTCAGAATCCTACAGAAACCCTATTGATTTCTGTTTTAGCATGCAAAAAGAAGAAAAATAATGAGTGTTTGGTAGACTAATTGGAGATCTATTGGACCTTCCTAAGTACTTTTCATACCTTAATTAATGATCATTGGAGCGAAATGATCATTTCAATAGTGTTTTGTATAAAAAAGACAAAAAATAAATAGTTATCACAAAGTTTAGTTGTCGAAAAAACACTTTAAAAACTGCACCTATTGTAGTAGATAATGGAGGAAAAAGATAGATAAATAAAACTTTTGAATGCAAAAACAAAAAAAATCAATGATTTATCACGGGTCATACCGAGATTATTCATAATCCTACGAAAACCTTATTGATTTATGTTTTAGCATGCAAAAAGAGGAAAAATAATGGGTGTTTGTTAGACTAATTTGAAATCCATTGGAACTTCCTATGTGCTTTTCTTACCTTAATTAATGATCACTGGATCGAAATGATCATTTTAATAGTATTTTTTGTATCAAAAAGATAAAAAATAACTAGTTATCACAAAGTTTAATTGTCGTTAATAACATTCTAAAATCTGCACCTAATGAAGATAACGGAGGGAAAAGACCGATAAATAAACCTTTTGAATGCAAAAACATAAAAATCAATGATTGATCACGGGTCATACCGAGATTATTCAGAATCCTACACAAACCCCATAGATTTATGTTTTAGCATGCCAAAAGAGTTAAAATAATGAGTGTTTGTTAGACTAATTTGAAATCCATTGGAACTTTCTACTTTACTTTTCTTACCTTAATTAATGATCATTGGAGCGAAATGATCATTTCAATAGTGTTGTATCAAAAAGACAAAAAATAACTAGTTATCACAAAGTGCGATAATAACATTCTAAAATATGCACCTAATGTAGATAATGGAGGAAAAAGACAGATAAATAATACTCTTAAATGCCAAAACATAAAAATCAATGATTTATCACGGGTCATACCGAGATTATTCAGAATCCTACAGAAACCCTATTGATTTCTGTTTTAGCATGCAAAAAGAAGAAAAATAATGAGTGTTTGTTAGACTAATTTGAGATCTATTGGACCTTCCTAAGTACTTTTCATACCTTAATTAATGATCATTGGAGCGAAATGATCATTTCAATAGTGTTTTGTATAAAAAAGACAAAAAATAACTAGTTATCACAAAGTTTAGTTGTCGATAAAAACATTTTAAAACTGCACCTATTGTAGTAGATAATGGAGGAAAAAGACAGATAAATAAAACTTTTGAATGCAAAAACAAAAAAATCAATGATTTATCACGGGTCATACCGAGATTATTCATAATCCTACGGAAACCCTATTGATTTATGTTTTAGCATGCAAAAAGAGGAAAAATAATGAGTGTTTGTTAGACTAATTTGAAATCCATTGGAACTTCCTATGTGCTTTTCTTACCTTAATTAATTATCATTGGATCGAAATGATCATTTTAATAGTATTTTTTGTATCAAAAAGATAAAAAATAACTAGTTAACACAAATTTTAATTCTCCTTAATAACATTCTAAAATCTGCACCTAATGCAGATAACAGAGGGAAAGACCGATAAATAAACCTTTTGAATGCAAAAACATAAAAATCAATGATTGATCACGGGTCATACCGAGATTATTCAGAATCCTACACAAACCCCATAGATTTCTTTTTTAGCATGCCAAAAGAGTTAAAATAATGAGTGTTTGTCAGACTAATTTGAAATCCATTGTAACTTTCTAAGTACTTTTCTTACCTTAATTAATGATCATTGGAGCGAAATGATCATTTCAATAGTATTTTGTATCAAAAAGATAAAAAAATTACTAGTTATCACAAAATTTAGTTATCGATAATAATATTTTAAAATCTGCACATAATGTAGATAATGGAAGAAAAAGACAGATAAATCATAATTTTAAATGCCAAAACATAAAAATCAATGATTTATCACGGGTCATACCGAGATTATTCAGAATCCTACAGAAACCCTGTTGATTTCTGTTTAAGCATGCAAAAAGAAGAAAAATAATGAGTGTTTGTTAGACTAATTGGAGATCTATTGGACCTTCCTAAGTACTTTTCATACCTTAATTAATGATCATTGGAGCGAAATGATCATTTCAATAGTGTTTTGTACAAAAAAAGACAAAAAATAAATAGTTATCACAAAGTTTAGTTGTCGAAAAGCACTTTAAAAACTGCTGCACCTATTGTAGTAGATAATGGAGGAAAAAGACAGATAAATAAAACTTTTGAATGCAAAAACAAAAAAAATCAATGATTTATCACGGGTCATACCGAGATTATTCATAATCCTACGGAAACCCTATTGATTTATGTTTTAGCATGCAAAAAGAGGAAAAATAATGGGTGTTTGTTAGACTAATTTGAAATCCATTGGAACTTCCTATGTGCTTTTCTTACCTTAATTAATGATCATTGGATCGAAATGATCATTTTAATAGTATTTTTTGTATCAAAAAGATAAAAAATAACTAGTTATCACAAAGTTTAATTGTCGTTAATAACATTCTAAAATCTGCACCTAATGCGAGATAACGGAGGAGGAAAAAGACCGATAAATAAACCTTTTGAATGCAAAAACATAAAAATCAATGATTGATCACGGGTCATACCGAGATTATTCAGAATCCTACACAAACCCCATAGATTTTGTTTTAGCATGCCAAAAGAGTTAAAATAATGAGTGTTTGTTAGACTAATTTGAAATCCATTGGAACTTTCTAAGTACTTTTCTTACCTTAATTAATGATCATTGGAGCGAAATGATCATTTCAATAGTGTTGTATCAAAAAGAAAAAAAATAACTAGTTATCACAAAGTGCGATAATAACATTCTAAAATCTGCACCTAATGTAGATAATGGAGGAAAAAGACAGATAAATAATACTCTTAAATGCCAAAACATAAAAATCAATGATTTATCACGGGTCATACCGAGATTATTCAGAATCCTAAAGTAAAACCCTATTGATTTCTGTTTTAGCATGCAAAAAGAAGAAAAATAACGAGTGTTTGTTAGACTAATTTGAGATCTATTGGACCTTCCTATGTACTTTTCATACCTTAATTAATGATCATTGGAGCGAAATGATCATTTCAATAGTATTTTGTATCAAAAAGATAAAAAAATAACTAGTTATCACAAAATTTAGTTATCGATAATAATATTCTAAAATCTGCACCTAATGTAGATAATGGAAGAAAAAGGCAGATAAATAATAATTTTAAATGTCAAAACATAAAAATCAATGATTTATCACGGGTCATACCGAGATTATTCAGAATCCTACAGAAACCCTATTGATTGATTTTTTTAGCATGCAAAAAAAAGAAGAAAAATAATGAGTGTTTGTTAGACTAATTTGAGATCTATTGGACCTTCCTAAGTACTTTTCATACCTTAATTAATGATCATTGGAGCGAAATGATCATTTCAATAGTTTTTGTATAAAAAAGACAAAAAATAAATAGTTATCACAAAGTTTAGTTGTCGAAAAAAACACTAAAAAAACTGCACCTATTGTAGTAGATAATGGAGGAAAAAGACAGATAGATAAATAAAACTTTTGAATGCAAAAAAAAAAAAAAAAAATCAATGATTTATCACGGGTCATACCGAGATTATTCATAATCCTACGGAAACCCTATTGATTTATGTTTTAGCATGCAAAAAGAGGAAAAATAATGGGTGTTTGTTAGACTAATTTGAAATCCATTGGAACTTCCTATGTGCTTTTCTTACCTTAATTAATGATCATTGGATCGAAATGATCATTTTAATAGTATTTTTGTATCAAAAAGATAAAAAATAACTAGTTATCACAAAGTTTAATTGTCGTTAATAACATTCTAAAATCTGCACCTAATGCGAGATAACGGAGGGAAAAGACCGATAAATAAACCTTTTGAATGCAAAAACATAAAAATCAATGATTGATCACGGGTCATACCGAGATTATTCAGAATCCTACACAAACCCCATAGATTTTGTTTTAGCATGCCAAAAGAGTTAAAATAATGAGTGTTTGTTAGACTAATTTGAAATCCATTTGGAACTTTCTAAGTACTTTTCTTACCTTAATTAATGATCATTGGAGCGAAATGATCATTTCAATAGTGTTGTATCAAAAAGACAAAAAATAACTAGTTATCACAAAGTGCGATAATAACATTCTAAAATCTGCACCTAATGTAGATAATGGAGGAAAAAAGACAGATAAATAATACTCTTAAATGCCAAAACATAAAAATCAATGATTTATCACGGGTCATACCGAGATTATTCAGAATCCTACAGAAACCCTATTGATTTTGTTTTAGCATGCAAAAAAAAGAAGAAAAATAACGAGTGTTTGTTAGACTAATTTGAGATCTATTGGACCTTCCTATGTACTTTTCATACCTTAATTAATGATCATTGGAGCGAAATGATCATTTCAATAGTATTTTGTATCAAAAAGATAAAAAAATAACTAGTTATCACAAAATTTAGTTATCGATAATAATATTCTAAAATCTGCACCTAATGTAGATAATGGAAGAAAAAGGCAGATAAATAATAATTTTAAATGTCAAAACATAAAAATCAATGATTTATCACGGGTCATACCGAGATTATTCAGAATCCTACGTAAAACCCTATTGATTTTGTTTTAGCATGCAAAAAAGAAGAAAAATAATGAGTGTTTGTTAGACTAATTTGAGATCTATTGGACCTTCCTAAGTACTTTTCATACCTTAATTAATGATCATTGGAGCGAAATGATCATTTCAATAGTGTTTTTGTATAAAAAAGACAAAAAATAAATAGTTATCACAAAGTTTAGTTGTCGAAAAAAACTTTTAAAAACTGCACCTATTGTAGTAGATAATGGAGGAAAAAGACAGATAAATAAAACTTTTGAATGCAAAAACAAAAAAATCAATGATTTATCACGGGTCATACCGAGATTATTCATAATCCTACGGAAACCTTATTGATTTATGTTTTAGCATGCAAAAAGAGGAAAAATAATGGGTGTTTGTTAGACTAATTTGAAATCCATTGGAACTTCCTATGTGCTTTTCTTACCTTAATTAATGATCACTGGATCGAAATGATCATTTTAATAGTATTTTTTGTATCAAAAAGATAAAAAATAACTAGTTATCACAAAGTTTAATTGTCGTTAATAACATTCTAAAATCTGCACCTAATGCAGATAACGGAGGGAAAAGACCGATAAATAAACCTTTTGAATGCAAAAACATAAAAATCAATGATTGATCACGGGTCATACCGAGATTATTCAGAATCCTACACAAACCCCATAGATTTATGTTTTAGCATGCCAAAAGAGTTAAAATAATGAGTGTTTGTCAGACTAATTTGAAATCCATTGTAACTTTCTAAGTACTTTTCTTACCTTAATTAATGATCATTGGAGCGAAATGATCATTTCAATAGTGTTGTATCAAAAAGACAAAAAATAACTAGTTATCACAAAGTGCGATAATAACATTCTAAAATCTGCACCTAATGTAGATAATGGAGGAAAAAGACAGATAAATAATACTCTTAAATGCCAAAACATAAAAATCAATGATTTATCACGGGTCATACCGAGATTATTCAGAATCCTACAGAAACCCTATTGATTTGTTTTAGCATGCAAAAAGAAGAAAAATAACGAGTGTTTGTTAGACTAATTTGAGATCTATTGGACCTTCCTATGTACTTTTCATACCTTAATTAATGATCATTGGAGCGAAATGATCATTTCAATAGTATTTTGTATCAAAAAGATAAAAAAATAACTAGTTATCACAAAATTTAGTTATCGATAATAATATTCTAAAATCTGCACCTAATGTAGATAATGGAAGAAAAAGGCAGATAAATAATAATTTTAAATGTCAAAACATAAAAATCAATGATTTACACGGGTCATACCGAGATTATTCAGAATCCTACGTAAAACCCTATTGATTTTGTTTTAGCATGCAAAAAGAAGAAAAATAATGAGTGTTTGTTAGACTAATTGGAGATCTATTGGACCTTCCTAAGTACTTTTCATACCTTAATTAATGATCATTGGAGCGAAATGATCATTTCAATAGTGTTTTGTATCAAAAAGATAAAAAAATAACTAGTTATCAAAAAATTTAGTTGTCGAAAAAACACTTTAAAAACTGCACCTATTGTAGTAAATAATGGAGGAAAAAGACAGATAAATAAAACTTTTGAATGCAAAAACAAAAAAAATCAATGATTTATCAAGGGTCATACCGAGATTATTCATAATCCTACGGAAACCCTATTGATTTATGTTTTAGCATGCAAAAAGAGGAAAAATAATGGGTGTTTGTTAGACTAATTTGAAATCCATTGGAACTTCCTATGTGCTTTTCTTACCATAATTAATGATCATTGGATCGAAATGATCATTTTAATAGTATTTTTTGTTTTAAAAAGATAAAAAATAACTAGTTATCACAAAGTTTAATTCTCGTTAATAACATTCTAAAATCTGCACCTAATGCGAGATAACGGGGAGGAAAAGACCGATAAATAAACCTTTTGAATGCAAAAACATAAAAATCAATGATTGATCACGGGTCATACCGAGATTATTCAGAATCCTACACAAACCCCATAGATTTTGTTTTAGCATGCCAAAAGAGTTAAAATAATGAGTGTTTGTTAGACTAATTTGAAATCCATTGGAACTTTCTAAGTACTTTTCTTACCTTAATTAATGATCATTGGAGCGAAATGATCATTTCAATAGTGTTGTATCAAAAAGACAAAAAATAACTAGTTATCACAAAGTGCTATAATAACATTCTAAAATCTGCACCTAATGTAGATAATGGAGGAAAAAGAAAGATAAATAATACTCTTAAATGCCAAAACATAAAAATCAATGGTTTATTACGGGTCATACCGAGATTATTCAGAATCCTACAGAAACCCTGTTGATTTCAATTTTAGCATGCAGAAAGAAGAAAAATAATGAGTGTTTGTTAGACTAATTTGAGATCTATTGGACCTTCCTAAGTACTTTTCATACCTTAATTAATGATCATTGGAGCGGAATGATCATTTCAATAGTAGTTTTTTGTATAAAAAAGACAAAAAAAATAAATAGTTATCACAAAGTTTAGTTGTCGAAAAAACACTTTAAAAACTGCACCTATTGTAATGGAGGAAAAAGACAGATAAATAAAACTTTTGAATGCAAAAACAAAAAAAAATCAATGATTTATCAAGGGTCATACCGAGATTATTCATAATCCTACGGAAACCCTATTGATTTATGTTTTAGCATGCAAAAAGAGGAAAAATAATGGGTGTTTGTTAGACTAATTTGAAATCCATTGGAACTTCCTATGTGCTTTTCTTACCATAATTAATGATCATTGGATCGAAATGATCATTTTAATAGTATTTTTTGTTTTAAAAAGATAAAAAATAACTAGTTATCACAAAGTTTAATTCTCGTTAATAACATTCTAAAATCTGCACCTAATGCAGATAACAGAGGGAAAGACCGATATATAAACCTTTTGAATGCAAAAACATAAAAATCAATGATCGATCACGGGTCATACCGTGATTATTCAGTATCCTACATAAACCCCATAGATTTCAGTTTTAGCATGCCAAAAGAGTTAAAATAATGAGTGTTTGTTAGACTAATTTGAAATCCATTGGAACTTTCTAAGTACTTTTCTTACCTTAATTAATGATCATTGGAGCGAAATGATCATTTCAATAGTGTTGTATCAAAAAGACAAAAAATAACTAGTTATCACAAAGTGCGATAATAACATTCTAAAATCTGCACCTAATGTAGATAATGGAGGAAAAAAGATAGATAAATAATACTCTTAAATGCCAAAACATAAAAATCAATGATTTATCACGGGTCATACCGAGATTATTCAGAATCCCTACGAAACCCTATTGATTTCTGTTTTAGCATGCAAAAAGAAGAAAAATAACGAGTGTTTGTTAGACTAATTTGAGATCTATTGGACCTTCCTATGTACTTTTCATACCTTAATTAATGATCATTGGAGCGAAATGATCATTTCAATAGTATTTTGTATCAAAAAGATAAAAAAATAACTAGTTATCACAAAATTTAGTTATCGATAATAATATTCTAAAATCTGCACCTAATGTAGATAATGGAAGAAAAAAGGCAGATAAATAATAATTTTAAATGACAAAACATAAAAATCAATGATTTATCACGGGTCATACCGAGATTATTCAGAATCCTACGAAACCCTATTGATTTTGTTTTAGCATGCAAAAAAAGAAGAAAAATAATGAGTGTTTGTTAGACTAATTTGAGATCTATTGGACCTTCCTAAGTACTTTTCATACCTTAATTAATGATCATTGGAGCGAAATGATCATTTCAATAGTGTTTTGTATAAAAAGACAAAAAAAATAAATAGTTATCACAAAGTTTAGTTGTCGAAAAAACACTTTTAAAAACTGCACCTATTGTAGTAGATAATGGAGGAAAAAGACAGATAAATAAAACTTTTGAATGCAAAAAAACAAAAAAATCAATGATTTATCACGGGTCATACCGAGATTATTCATAATCCTACGGAAACCCTATTGATTTATGTTTTAGCATGCAAAAAAAGAGGAAAAATAATGGGTGTTTGTTAGACTAATTTGAAATCCATTGGAACTTCCTATGTGCTTTTCTTACCTTATTAATGATCATTGGATCGAAATGATCATTTTAATAGTATTTTTTGTATCAAAAAGATAAAAAATAACTAGTTATCACAAAGTTTAATTGTCGTTAATAACATTCTAAAATCTGCACCTAATGCAGATAACGGAGGGAAAAGACCGATAAATAAACCTTTTGAATGCAAAAACATAAAAATCAATGATTGATCACGGGTCATACCGAGATTATTCAGAATCCTACACAAACCCCATAGATTTTTGTTTTAGCATGCCAAAAGAGTTAAAATAATGAGTGTTTGTTAGACTAATTTGAAATCCATTGGAACTTTCTAAGTACTTTTCTTACCTTAATTAATGATCATTGGAGCGAAATGATCATTTCAATAGTGTTGTATCAAAAAGACAAAAAATAACTAGTTATCACAAAGTGCGATAATAACATTCTAAAATCTGCACCTAATGTAGATAATGGAAAAAAAAAGACAGATAAATAATACTCTTAAATGCCAAAACATAAAATCAATGATTTATCACGGGTCATACCGAGATTATTAGAAGAATCCTAGAAACCCTATTGATTTTGTTTTAGCATGCAAAAAAAGAAGAAAAATAACGAGTGTTTGTTAGACTAATTTGAGATCTATTGGACCTTCCTATGTACTTTTCATACCTTAATTAATGATCATTGGAGCGAAATGATCATTTCAATAGTATTTTGTATCAAAAAGATAAAAAAATAACTAGTTATCACAAAATTTAGTTATCGATAATAATATTCTAAAATCTGCACCTAATGTAGATAATGGAAGAAAAAAAAAGGCAGATAAATAATAATTTTAAATGTCAAAACATAAAAATCAATGATTTATCACGGGTCATACCGAGATTATTCAGAATCCTACAGAAACCCTATTGATTTTGTTTTTAGCATGCAAAAAAAGAAGAAAAATAATGAGTGTTTGTTAGACTAATTTGAGATCTATTGGACCTTCCTAAGTACTTTTCATACCTTAATTAATGATCATTGGAGCGAAATGATCATTTCAATAGTGTTTTGTTTAAAAAAGACAAAAAATAACTAGTTATCACAAAGTTTAGTTGTCGAAAAAACACTTTAATAACTGCACCTATTGTAGTAGATAATGGAGGAAAAAGACAGATAAATAAAACTTTTGAATGCAAAAACAAAAAAAATCAATGAATTATCACGGGTCATACCAAGATTATTCATAATCCTACGGAAACCTATTGATTTATGTTTTAGCATGCAAAAAGAGGAAAAATAATGAGTGTTTGTTAGACTAATTTGAAATCCATTGGAACTTCCTATGTGCTTTTCTTACCTTAATTAATGATCATTGGATCAAGATGAACATTTTAATAGTATTTTTTGTATCAAAAAGACAAAAAATAACTAGTTATCACAAATTTTAATTGTCATTAATAACATTCTAAAATCTGCACCTAAAGCAGATAACAGAGGGAAAAGACCGATAAATAAACCTTTTGAATGCAAAAACATAAAAATCAATGATTGATCACGGGTCATACCGAGATTATTCAGAATCCTACACAAACCCCATAGATTTCTTTTTTAGCATGCCAAAAGAGTTAAAATAATGAGTGTTTGTTAGACTAATTTGAAATCCATTGGAACTTTCTAAGTACTTTTCTTACCTTAATTAATGATCATTGGAGCGAAATGATCATTTCAATAGTGTTGTATCAAAAAGACAAAAAATAACTAGTTATCACAAAGTGCGATAATAACATTCTAAAATCTGCACCTAATGTAGATAATGGAGGAAAAAGACAGATAAATAATACTCTTAAATGCCAAAACATAAAAATCAATGATTTATCACGGGTCATACCGAGATTATTCAGAATCCTACGAAACCCTATTGATTTTTGTTTTAGCATGCAAAAAAAAAGAAGAAAAATAACGAGTGTTTGTTAGACTAATTTGAGATCTATTGGACCTTCCTATGTACTTTTCATACCTTAATTAATGATCATTGGAGCGAAATGATCATTTCAATAGTATTTTGTATCAAAAAGATAAAAAAATAACTAGTTATCACAAAATTTAGTTATCGATAATAATATTCTAAAATCTGCACCTAATGTAGATAATGGAAGAAAAAGGCAGATAAATAATAATTTTAAATGTCAAAACATAAAAATCAATGATTTATCACGGGTCATACCGAGATTATTCAGAATCCTACGAAACCCTATTGATTTTTATGTTTTAGCATGCAAAAAAAGAAGAAAAATAATGAGTGTTTGTTAGACTAATTTGAGATCTATTGGACCTTCCTAAGTACTTTTCATACCTTAATTAATGATCATTGGAGCGAAATGATCATTTCAATAGTGTTTTTGTATAAAAAAAAGACAAAAAATAAATAGTTATCACAAAGTTTAGTTGTCGAAAAACACTTTAAAAACTGCACCTATTGTAGTAGATAATGGAGGAAAAAGACAGATAAATAAAACTTTTGAATGCAAAAACAAAAAAATCAATGATTTATCACGGGTCATACGAGAGATTATTCATAATCCTACGGAAACCCTATTGATTTATGTTTTAGCATGCAAAAAGAGGAAAAATAATGGGTGTTTGTTAGACTAATTTGAAATCCATTGGAACTTCCTATGTGCTTTTCTTACCTTAATTAATGATCACTGGATCGAAATGATCATTTTAATAGTATTTTTTGTATCAAAAAGATAAAAAATAACTAGTTATCACAAAGTTTAATTGTCGTTAATAACATTCTAAAATCTGCACCTAATGCAGATAACGGAGGGAAAAGACCGATAAATAAACCTTTTCTATGCAAAAACATAAAAATCAATGATTGATCACGGGTCATACCGAGATTATTCAGAATCCTACACAAACCCCATAGATTTATGTTTTAGCATGCCAAAAGAGTTAAAATAATGAGTGTTTGTCAGACTAATTTGAAATCCATTGTAACTTTCTAAGTACTTTTCTTACCTTAATTAATGATCATTGGAGCGAAATGATCATTTCAATAGTGTTGTATCAAAAAGACAAAAAATAACTAGTTATCACAAAGTGCGATAATAACATTCTAAAATCTGCACCTAATGTAGATAATGGAGGAAAAAGACAGATAAATAATACTCTTAAATGCCAAAACATAAAAATCAATGATTTATCACGGGTCATACCGAGATTATTCAAAATCCTACAGAAAGATTTCTGTTTTAGCATGCAAAAAGAAGAAAAATAACGAGTGTTTGTTAGACTAATTTGAGATCTATTGGACCTTCCTATGTACTTTTCATACCTTAATTAATGATCATTGGAGCGAAATGTTCATTTCAATAGTATTTTGTATCAAAAAGATAAAAAAATTACTAGTTATCACAAAATTTAGTTATCGATAATAATATTCTAAAATCTGCACCTAATGTAGATAATGGAAGAAAAAGACAGATAAATCATAATTTTAAATGCCAAAACATAAAAATCAATGATTTATCACGGGTCATACCGAGATTATTCAGAATCCCTACGTAAAACCCTATTGATTTTGTTTTAGCATGCAAAAAAAGAAGAAAAATAATGAGTGTTTGTTAGACTAATTGGAGATCTATTGGACCTTCCTAAGTACTTTTCATACCTTAATTAATGATCATTGGAGCGAAATGATCATTTCAATAGTGTTTTGTATAAAAAAGACAAAAAATAAATAGTTATCCCAAAGTTTAGTTGTCGAAAAAACACTTTAAAAACTGCACCTATTGTAGTAGATAATGGAGGAAAAAGACAGATAAATAAAACTTTTGAATGCAAAAACAAAAAAAATCAATGATTTATCACGGGTCATACCGAGATTATTCATAATCCTACGGAAACCCTATTGATTTATGTTTTAGCATGCAAAAAGAGGAAAAATAATGGGTGTTTGTTAGACTAATTTGAAATCCATTGGAACTTCCTATGTGCTTTTCTTACCTTAATTAATGATCATTGAGATCGAAATGATCATTTTAATAGTATTTTTTGTATCAAAAAGATAAAAAATAACTAGTTATCACAAAGTTTAATTGTCGTTAATAACATTCTAAAATCTGCACCTAATGCAGATAACGGAGGGAAAAGACCGATAAATAAACCTTTTGAATGCAAAAACATAAAAATCAATGATTGATCACGGGTCATACCGAGATTATTCAGAATCCTACACAAACCCCATAGATTTCTTTTTTAGCATGCCAAAAGAGTTAAAATAATGAGTGTTTGTTAGACTAATTTGAAATCCATTGGAACTTTCTAAGTACTTTTCTTACCTTAATTAATGATCATTGGAGCGAAATGATCATTTCAATAGTGTTGTATCAAAAAGACAAAAAATAACTAGTTATCACAAAGTGCGATAATAACATTCTAAAATCTGCACCTAATGTAGATAATGGAGGAAAAAGACAGATAAATAATACTCTTAAATGCGAAAACATAAAAATCAATGATTTATCACGGGTCATACCGAGATTATTCAGAATCCTAAAGAAACCCTATTGATTTCTGTTTGTTAGACTAATTTGAGATTTATTGGACCTTCCTATGTACTTTTCATACCTTAATTAATGATCATTGGAGCGAAATGATCATTTCAATAGTATTTTGTATCAAAAAGATAAAAAAATAACTAGTTATCACAAAATTTAGTTATCGATAATAATATTCTAAAATCTGCACCTAATGTAGATAATGGAAGAAAAAGGCAGATAAATAATAATTTTAAATGTCAAAACATAAAAATCAATGATTTATCACGGGTCATACCGAGATTATTCAGAATCCTACAGAAACCCTATTGATTTCTGTTTTAGCATGCAAAAAGAAGAAAAATAATGAGTGTTTGTTAGACTAATTTGAGATCTATTGGACCTTCCTAAGTACTTTTCATACCTTAATTAATGATCATTGGAGCGAAATGATCATTTCAATAGTGTTTTGTATAAAAAAGACAAAAAATAAATAGTTATCACAAAGTTTAGTTGTCGAAAAAACACTTTAAAAACTGCACCTATTGTAGTAGATAATGGAGGAAAAAGACAGATAAATAAAACTTTTGAATGCAAAAACAAAAAAAATCAATGATTTATCACGGGTCATACCGAGATTATTCATAATCCTACGGAAACCCTATTGATTTATGTTTTAGCATGCAAAAAGAGGAAAAATAATGGGTGTTTGTTAGACTAATTTGAAATCCATTGGAACTTCCTATGTGCTTTTCTTACCTTAATTAATGATCATTGGATCGAAATGATCATTTTAATAGTATTTTTTGTATCAAAAAGATAAAAAATAACTAGTTATCACAAAGTTTAATTGTCGTTAATAACATTCTAAAATCTGCACCTAATGCAGATAACGGAGGGAAAAGACCGATAAATAAACCTTTTGAATGCAAAAACATAAAAATCAATGATTGATCACGGGTCATACCGAGATTATTCAGAATCCTACACAAACCCCATAGATTTATGTTTTAGCATGCCAAAAGAGTTAAAATAATGAGTGTTTGTTAGACTAATTTGAAATCCATTGGAACTTTCTAAGTACTTTTCTTACCTTAATTAATGATCATTGGAGCGAAATGATCATTTCAATAGTGTTGTATCAAAAAGACAAAAAATAACTAGTTATCACAAAGTGCGATAATAACATTCTAAAATCTGCACCTAATGTAGATAATGGAGGAAAAAGACAGATAAATAATACTCTTAAATGCCAAAACATAAAAATCAATGATTTATCACGGGTCATACCGAGATTATTCAGAATCCTACGAGAAACCCTATTGATTTCTGTTTTAGCATGCAAAAAAGAAGAAAAATAACGAGTGTTTGTTAGACTAATTTGAGATCTATTGGACCTTCCTATGTACTTTTCATACCTTAATTAATGATCATTGGAGCGAAATGATCATTTCAATAGTATTTTGTATCAAAAAGATAAAAAAATAACTAGTTATCACAAAATTTAGTTATCGATAATAATATTCTAAAATCTGCACCTAATGTAGATAATGGAAGAAAAAGGCAGATAAATAATAATTTTAAATGACAAAACATAAAAATCAATGATTTATCACGGGTCATACCGAGATTATTCAGAATCCTACAGAAACCCTATTGATTTCTGTTTTAGCATGCAAAAAGAAGAAAAATAATGAGTGTTTGTTAGACTAATTTGAGATCTATTGGACCTTCCTAAGTACTTTTCATACCTTAATTAATGATCATTGGAGCGAAATGATCATTTCAATAGTGTTTTGTACAAAAAAAGACAAAAAATAAATAGTTATCACAAAGTTTAGTTGTCGAAAAGCACTTTAAAAACTGCTGCACCTATTGTAGTAGATAATGGAGGAAAAAGACAGATAAATAAAACTTTTGAATGCAAAAACAAAAAAAAAAATCAATGATTTATCAAGGGTCATACCGAGATTATTCATAATCCTACGGAAACCCTATTGATTTATGTTTTAGCATGCAAAAAGAGGAAAAATAATGGGTGTTTGTTAGACTAATTTGAAATCCATTGGAACTTCCTATGTGCTTTTCTTACCTTAATTAATGATCATTGGATCGAAATGATCATTTTATTAGTATTTTTTGTTTCAAAAAGACAAAAAATAACTAGTTATCAGAAAGTTTAATTGTCGTTAATAACATTCTAAAATCTGCACCTAATGCAGATAACGGATGGAATAGACCGATAAATAAACCTTTTGAATGCAAAAACATAAAAATCAATGATTGATCACGGGTCATACCGAGATTATTCAGAATCCTACACAAACCCCATAGATTTTTGTTTTAGCATGCCAAAAGAGTTAAAATAATGAGTGTTTGTTAGACTAATTTGAAATCCATTGGAACTTTCTAAGTACTTTTCTTACCTTAATTAATGATCATTGGAGCGAAATGATCATTTCAATAGTGTTGTATCAAAAAAAGACAAAAATAACTAGTTATCACAAAGTGCGATAATAACATTCTAAAATCTGCACCTAATGTAGATAATAATGGAAAAAGACAGATAAATAATACTCTTAAATGCCAAAACATAAAAATCAATGATTTATCACGGGTCATACCGAGATTATTCAGAATCCTACAGAAACCCTATTGATTTATGTTTTAGCATGCAAAAAGAAGAAAAATAATGAGTGTTTGTTAGACTAATTTGAGATCTATTGGACCTTCCTATGTACTTTTCATACCTTAATTAATGATCATTGGAGCGAAATGATCATTTCAATAGTATTTTGTATCAAAAAGATAAAAAAATAACTAGTTATCACAAAATTTAGTTATCGATAATAATATTCTAAAAATCTGCACCTAATGTAGATAATGGAAGAAAAAGACAGATAAATAATAATTTTAAATGCAAAAACATAAAAATCAATGATTTATCACGGGTCATATCGAGATTATTATTCAGAATCCTACACAAACCCTATTGATTTTTGTTTTAGCATGCAAAAAGAAGAAAAATAATGAGTGTTTGTTAGACTAATTTGAAATCCATTGGAACTTCTAAGTACTTTTCTTACCTTAATTAATGATCATTGGAGCGAAATGATCATTTCAATAGTGTTTTGTATCAAAAAGACAAAAAATAACTAGTTATCACAAAGTTTAGTTGTCGATAATAACATTCTAAAAATGCACCTATTGTAGTAGATAATGGAGGAAAAAGACAGATAAATAAAACTTTTAAATGCAAAAACAAAAAAATCAATGATTTATCACGGGTCATACCGAGATTATTCATAATCCTACGGAAACCCTATTGATTTATGTTTTAGCATGCAAAAAAAAGAAAAAAATAATGAGTGTTTGTTAGACTAATTTGAAATCCATTGGAACTTCCTATGTACTTTTCTTACCTTAATTAATGATCATTGGAGCGAAATGATCATTTCAATAGTATTTTTGTATCAAAAAGACAACAAAAATAACTAGTTATCACAAAGTTTAGTTGTCGTTAATAACATTTTAAAATCTGCACCTAATAGTAGATAATGGAGAAAAAGACAGATAAATAAAACTTTTGAATGCAAAAACAAAAAAATCAATGATTTATCACGGGTCATACCGAGATTATTCATAATCCTACGACTAAAAACCCTATTGATTTATGTTTTAGCATGCAAAAAGATGAAAAATAATGAGTGTTTGTTAGACTAATTTGAAATCCATTGGAACTTCCTATGTACTTTTCTTACCTTAATTAATGATCATTGGATCGAAATGATCATTTTAATAGTATTTTTGTATCAAAAAGACAAAAAATAACTAGTTATCACAAAGTTTAATTATCGATAATAACATTCTAAAATCTGCACCTAATGTAGATAATGGAGGAAAAAGACAGATAAATAATACTTTTAAATGCAAAAACATAAAAATCAATGATTTATCATCACGGGTCATACCGAGATTATTCAGAATCCCTAAAAAACCCTATTGATTTTATTTTAGCATGCAAAAAGAAGAAAAATAATGAGTGTTTGTTAGACTAATTTGAAATCCATTGGAATTTTCTAAGTACTTTTCTTACCTTAATTAATGATCATTGGAGCGAAATGATCATTTCAATAGTGTTTTGTATCAAAAAGACAAAAAATAACTAGTTATCACAAATTTAGTTGTCGATAAAAACATTTTAAAAACTGCACCTATTGTAGTAGATAATGGAGGAAAAAGACAGATAAATAAAACTTTTGAATGCAAAAACAAAAAAATCAATGATTTATCACGGGTCATACCGAGATTATTCATAATCCCTACGGAAACCCTATTGATTTATGTTTTAGCATGCAAAAAGAGGAAAAATAATGAGTGTTTGTTAGACTAATTTGAAATCCATTGGAACTTCCTATGTGCTTTTCTTACCTTAATTAATGATCATTGGATCGAAATGATCATTTTAATAGTATTTTTTGTATCAAAAAGATAAAAAATAACTAGTTATCACAAATTTTAATTGTCGTTAATAACATTCTAAAATCTGCACCTAATGCAGATAACGGAGGGAAAAGACCGATAAATAAACCTTTTGAATGCAAAAACATAAAAATCAATGATTGATCACGGGTCATACCGAGATTATTCAGAATCCTACACAAACCCCATAGATTTCTGTTTTAGCATGCCAAAAGAGTTAAAATAATGAGTGTTTGTTAGACTAATTTGAAATCCATTGGAACTTTCTAAGTACTTTTCTTACCTTAATTAATGATCATTGGAGCGAAATGATCATTTCAATAGTGTTGTATCAAAAAGACAAAAAAAAACTAGTTATCACAAAGGTTTAGTTGTCGATAATAACATTCTAAAATCTGCACCTAATGTAGATAATGGACGAAAAAGACAGATAAATAATAATCTTAAATGCCAAAACATAAAAATCAATGATTTATCACTGGTCATACCGAGATTATTCAGAATCCTACAGAAACCCTATTGATTTCTGTTTTAGCATGCAAAAAGAAGAAAAATAACGAGTGTTTGTTAGACTAATTTGAGATCTATTGGACCTTCCTATGTACTTTTCATACCTTAATTAATGATCATTGGAGCGAAATGATCATTTCAATAGTATTTTGTATCAAAAAGATAAAAAAATAACTAGTTATCACAAAATTTAGTTATCGATAATAATATTCTAAAATCTGCACCTAATGTAGATAATGGAAGAAAAAGGCAGATAAATAATAATTTTAAATGTCAAAACATAAAAATCAATGATTTACACGGGTCATACCGAGATTATTCAGAATCCTATAGAAACCCTATTGATTTCTGTTTTAGCAAGCAAAAAGAAGAAAAATAATGAGTGTTTGTTAGACTAATTTGAGATATATTCGACCTTCCTAAGTACTTTTCATACCTTAATTAATGATCATTGGAGCGAAATGATCATTTCAATAGTGTTTTGTTTAAAAAAGACAAAAAATAACTAGTTATCACAAAGTTTAGTTGTCGAAAAAACACTTTAAAAACTGCACCTATTGTAGTAGATAATGGAGGAAAAAGACAGATAAATAAAACTTTTGAATGCAAAAACAAAAAAAATCAATGATTTATCACGGGTCATACCGAGATTATTCATAATCCTACGGAAACCCTATTGATTTATGTTTTAGCATGCAAAAAGAGGAAAAATAATGGGTGTTTGTTAGACTAATTTGAAATCCATTGGAACTTCCTATGTGCTTTTCTTACCTTAATTAATGATCATTGGATCGAAATGATCATTTTAATAGTATTTTTTGTATCAAAAAGATAAAAAATAACTAGTTATCACAAAGTTTAATTGTCGTTAATAACATTCTAAAATCTGCACCTAATGCAGATAACGGAGGGAAAAGAACGATAAATAAACCTTTTGAATGCAAAAACATAAAAATCAATGATTGATCACGGGTCATACCGAGATTATTCAGAATCCTACACAAACCCCATAGATTTTTGTTTTAGCATGCCAAAAGAGTTAAAATAATGAGTGTTTGTTAGACTAATTTGAAATCCATTGGAACTTTCTAAGTACTTTTCTTACCTTAATTAATGATCATTGGAGCGAAATGATCATTTCAATAGTGTTTTATCAAAAAGACAAAAAATAACTAGTTATCACAAAGTGCGATAATAACATTCTAAAATCTGCACCTAATGTAGATAATGGAGGAAAAAGACAGATAAATAATACTCTTAAATGCCAAAACATAAAAATCAATGATTTATCACGGGTCATACCGAGATTATTCAGAATCCTACAGAAACCCTATTGATTTCTGTTTTAGCATGCAAAAAGAAGAAAAATAACGAGTGTTTGTTAGACTAATTTGAGATCTATTGGACCTTCCTATGTACTTTTCATACCTTAATTAATGATCATTGGAGCGAAATGATCATTTCAATAGTATTTTGTATCAAAAAGATAAAAAAATAACTAGTTATCACAAAATTTAGTTATCGATAATAATATTCTAAAATCTGCACCTAATGTAGATAATGGAAGAAAAAGGCAGATAAATAATAATTTTAAATGTCAAAACATAAAAATCAATGATTTATCACGGGTCATACCGAGATTATTCAGAATCCTATAGAAACCCTATTGATTTCTGTTTTAGCATGCAAAAAGAAGAAAAATAATGAGTGTTTGTTAGACTAATTTGAGATCTATTGGACCTTCCTAAGTACTTTTCATACCTTAATTAATGATCATTGGAGCGAAATGATCATTTCAATAGTGTTTTGTTTAAAAAAGACAAAAAATAACTAGTTATCACAAAGTTTAGTTGTCGAAAAAACACTTTAAAAACTGCACCTATTGTAGTAGATAATGGAGGAAAAAGACAGATAAATAAAACTTTTGAATGCAAAAACAAAAAAAATCAATGATTTATCACGGGTCATACCGAGATTATTCATAATCCTACGGAAACCCTATTGATTTATGTTTTAGCATGCAAAAAGAGGAAAAATAATGAGTGTTTGTTAGACTAATTTGAAATCCATTGGAACTTCCTATGTGCTTTTCTTACCTTAATTAATGATCATTGGATCGAAATGATCATTTTAATAGTATTTTTTGTATCAAAAAGACAAAAAATAACTAGTTATCACAAAGTTTAATTGTCATTAATAACATTCTAAAATCTGCACCTAATGTAGATAATGGAGGGAAAAGACCGATAAATAAACCTTTTGAATGCAAAAACATAAAAATCAATGATTGATCACGGGTCATACCGAGATTATTCAGAATCCCTAAAAACCCCCATAGATTTCTATTTTAGCATGCCAAAAGAGTAAAAATAATGAGTGTTTGCTAGACTAATTTAAAATCCATTGGAATTTTCTTAGTACTTTTCTTACCTTAATTAATGATCATTGGAGAGAAATGATAATTTCTATAGTGTTTTGTATCAAAAAGACAAAAAATAAATAGTTATCACATATTTAGTTGTCGAAAAAACATTTTAAAAACTGCACCTATTGTAGTAGATAATGGAGGAAAAAGACAGATAAATAAAACTTTTGAATGCAAAAACAAAAAAAAATCAATGATTTATCACGGGTCATACCGAGATTATTCATAATCATACGGAAACCCTATTGATTTATGTTTTAGCATGCAAAAAGAGGAAAAATAATGGGTGTTTGTTAGTCTAATTTGAAATCCATTGGAACTTCCTATGTGCTTTTCTTACCTTAATTAATGATCATTGGATCGAAATAATCATTTTAATAGTATTTTTTGTATCAAAAAGACAAAAAATAACTAGTTATCACAAAGTTTAATTGTCGTTAATAAGATTCTAAAATCTGCACCTAATGCAGATAACGGAGGGAAAAGACCGATAAATAAACCTTTTGAATACAAAAACATAAAAATCAATGATTGATCACGGGTCATACCGAGATTATTCAGAATCCTACACAAACCCCATAGATTTCTGTTTTAGCATGCCAAAAGAGTTAAAATAATGAGTGTTTGTTAGACTAATTTGAAATCCATTGGAACTTTCTAAGTACTTTTCTTACCTTAATTAATGATCATTGGAGAGAAATGATAATTTCTATAGTGTTTTGTATCAAAAAGACAAAAAATAACTAGTTATCACAAAGTGCGATAATAACATTCTAAAATCTGCACCTAATGTAGATAATGGAGGAAAAAGACAGATAAATAATACTTTTAAATGCCAAAACAAAAAAATCAATGATTTATCACGGGTCATACCGAGATTATTCATAATCCTACGGAAACCCTATTGATTTATGTTTTAGCATGCAAAAAGAAGAAAAATAATGAGTGTTTGTTAGACTAATTTGAAATCCATTGGAACTTCCTATGTGCTTTTCTTACCTTAATTAATGATCATTGGATCGAAATGATCATTTTAATAGTATTTTTGTATCAAAAAGAAAAAAAGATAAAAAATAACTAGTTATCACAAAGTTTAATTTCGTTAATAACACTTTAAAATCTGCACCTAATGTAGTAGATAATGGAGAAAAAGACAGATAAATAAAACTTTTGAATGCAAAAACTTTTGAAAAATAAAAATCAATGATTTATCACGGGTCATACCGAGATTATTCAGAATCCTACAAAAACCCTATTGATTTTTGTTTTAGCATGCAAAAAGAAGAAAAATAATGAGTGTTTGTTAGACTAATTTGAAATCTATTGGACCTTTCTAAGTACTTTTCTTACCTTAATTAATGATCATTGGAGCGAAATGATCATTTCAATAGTATTTTGTATCAAAAAGATAAAAAAATAACTAGTTATCACAAAATTTAGTTATCGATAATAATATTCTAAAATCTGCACCTAATGTAGATAATGGAAGAAAAAGGCAGATAAATAATAATTTTAAATGCCAAAACATAAAAATCAATGATTTATCACGGGTCATACCGAGATTATTCAGAATCCTACAGAAACCCTATTGATTTCTGTTTTAGCATGCAAAAAGAAGAAAAATAATGAGTGTTTGTTAGACTAATTTGAGATCTATTGGACCTTCCTAAGTACTTTTCATACCTTAATTAATGATCATTGGAGCGAAATGATCATTTCAATAGTGTTTTGTATAAAAAAGACAAAAAATAACTAGTTATCACAAAGTTTAGTTGTCGAAAAAACACTTTAAAAACTGCACCTATTGTAGTAGATAATGGAGGAAAAAGACAGATAAATAAAACTTTTGAATGCAAAAACAAAAAAATCAATGATTTATCACGGGTCATACCGAGATTATTCATAATCCTACGGAAACCCTATTGATTTATGTTTTAGCATGCAAAAAGAGGAAAAATAATGAGTGTTTGTTAGACTAATTTGAAATCCATTGGAACTTCCTATGTGCTTTTCTTACCTTAATTAATGATCATTGGATCGAAATGATCATTTTAATAGTATTTTTTGTATCAAAAAGACAAAAAATAACTAGTTATCACAAAGTTTAATTGTCGTTAATAACATTCTAAAATCTGCACCTAATGCAGATAACGGAGGGAAAAGACCGATAAATAAACCTTTTGAATGCAAAAACATAAAAATCAATGATTGATCACGGGTCATACCGAGATTATTCAGAATCCTACAAAAACCCCCATAGATTTCTATTTTAGCATGCCAAAAGAGTTAAAATAATGAGTGTTTGCTAGACTAATTTGAAATCCATTGGAATTTTCTTAGTACTTTTCTTACCTTAATTAATGATCATTGGAGCGAAATGATAATTTCTATAGTGTTTTGTATCAAAAAGACAAAAAATAACTAGTTATCACAAATTTAGTTGTCGAAAAAACACTTTAAAAACTGCACCTATTGTAGTAGATAATGGAGGAAAAAGACAGATAAATAAAACTTTTGAATGCAAAAACAAAAAAAATCAATGATTTATCACGGGTCATACCGAGATTATTCATAATCCTACGGAAACCCTATTGATTTATGTTTTAGCATGCAAAAAGAGGAAAAATAATGAGTGTTTGTTAGACTAATTTGAAATCCATTGGAACTTCCTATGTGCTTTTCTTACCTTAATTAATGATCATTGGATCGAAATGATCATTTTAATAGTATTTTTTGTATCAAAAAGATAAAAAAATAACTAATTATCACAAAGTTTAATTGTCGTTAATAACATTCTAAAATCTGCACCTAATGCAGATAACGGAGGGAAAAGACCGATAAATAAACCTTTTGAATGCAAAAACATAAAAATCAATGATTGATCACGGGTCATACCGAGATTATTCAGAATCCTACATAAACCCCATATATTTCTATTTTAGCATGCCAAAAGAGTTAAAATAATGAGTGTTTGTTAGACTAATTTGAAATCCATTGGAACTTTCTAAGTACTTTTCTTACCTTAATTAATGATCATTGGAGCGAAATGATCATTTCAATAGTGTTGTATCAAAAAGACAAAAAATAACTAGTTATCACAAAGTGCGATAATAACATTCTAAAATCTGCACCTAATGTTGATAATGGAGGAAAAAGACAGATAAATAATACTCTTAAATGCCAAAACATAAAAATCAATGATTTATCACGGGTCATATCGAGATTATTCAGAATCCTACAGAAACCCTATTGATTTCTGTTTTAGCATGCAAAAAGAAGAAAAATAACGAGTGTTTGTTAGACTAATTTGAGATCTATTGGACCTTCCTATGTACTTTTCTTACCTTAATTAATGATCATTGGATCGAAATGATCATTTTAATAGTATTTTTTGTATCAAAAAGATAAAAAATAACTAGTTATCACAAAGTTTAATTGTCGTTAATAACATTCTAAAATCTGCACCTAATGCAGATATTGGAGGGAAAAGACCAATAAATAAATCTTTTGAATGCAAAAACATAAAAATCAATGATTGATCACGGGTCATACCGAGATTATTCAGAATCCAACAGAAACCCTATTGATTTCTGTTTTAGCATGCAAAAAGAAGAAAAGTAATGAGTGTTTGTTAGACTAATTTGAGATCTATTGGACCTTCCTAAGTACTTTTCATACCTTAATTAATGATCATTGGAGCGAAATGATCATTTCAATAGTGTTTTGTATAAAAAAGACAAAAAATAACTAGTTATCACAAAGTTTAGTTGTCGAAAAAACACTTTAAAAACTGCACCTATTGTAGTAGTTAATGGAGGAAAAAGACAGATAAATAAAACTTTTGAATGCAAAAACAAAAAAATCATTGATTTATCACGGGTCATACCGAGATTATTCATAATCCTACGGAAACCCTATTGATTTCTGTTTTAGCATGCAAAAAGAGGAAAAATAATGAGTGTTTGTTAGACTAATTTGAAATCCATTGGAACTTCCTATGTGCTTTTCTTACCTTAATTAATGATCATTGGATCAAAATGATCATTTTAATAGTATTTTTTGTATTAAAAAGACAAAAAATAACAAGTTATCACAAAGTTTAATTGTCGTTAATAACATTCTAAAATTTGCACCTAATGTAGATAACGGAGGGAAAAGACCGATAAATAAACCTTTTGAATGCAAAAACATAAAAATCAATGATTGATCACGGGTCATACCGAGATTATTCAGAATCCTACAAAACCCCCATAGATTTCTATTTTAGCATGCCAAAAGAGTTAAAATAATGAGTGTTTGCTAGACTAATTTGAAATCCATTGGAATTTTCTTAGTACTTTTCTTACCTTAATTAATGATCATTGGAGCGAAATGATAATTTCTATAGTGTTTTGTATCAAAAAGACAAAAAATAACTAGTTATCACAAATATTTAGCGATAATAACATTCTAAAATCTGCACCTAATGTAGATAATGGAGGAAAAAGACAGATAAATAATACTCTTAAATGCCAAAACAAAAAAATCAATGATTTATCACGGGTCATACCGAGATTATTCATAATCCTACGAAACCCTATTGATTTATGTTTTAGCATGCAAAAAGAAGAAAAATAATGAGTGTTTGTTAGACTAATTTGAGATCTATTGGACCTTCCTATGTACTTTTCATACCTTAATTAATGATCATTGGAGCGAAATGATCATTTTAATAGTATTTTTGTATCAAAAAGATAAAAAAATTACTAGTTATCACAAAATTTAGTTATCGATAATAATATTCTAAAATCTGCACCTAATGTAGATAATGGAAGAAAAAGACAGATAAATCATAATTTTAAATGCCAAAACATAAAAATCAATGATTTATCACGGGTCATACCGAGATTATTCAGAATCCTAAAAAAAACCCTATTGATTTTTTTTTTAGCATGCAAAAAAAGAAGAAAAATAATGAGTGTTTGTTAGACTAATTTGAGATATATTTGACCTTCCTAAGTACTTTTCATACCTTAATTAATGATCATTGGAGCGAAATGATCATTTCAATAGTGTTTTGTTTAAAAAAGACAAAAAATAACTAGTTATCACAAAGTTTAGTTGTCGAAAAAACACTTTAAAAACTGCACCTATTGTAGTAGATAATGGAGGAAAAAGACAGATAAATAAAACTTTTGAATGCAAAAACAAAAAAAATCAATGATTTATCACGGGTCATACCGAGATTATTCATAATCCTACGGAAACCCTATTGATTTATGTTTTAGCATGCAAAAAGAGGAAAAATAATGAGTGTTTGTTAGACTAATTTGAAATCCATTGGAACTTCCTATGTGCTTTTCTTACCTTAATTAATGATCATTGGATCGAAATGATCATTTTAATAGTATTTTTTGTATCAAAATGATAAAATATAACTAGTTATCACAAAGTTTAATTGTCGTTAATAACATTCTAAAATCTGCACCTAATGCAGATAACGGAGGGAAAAGAACAATAAATAAATCTTTTGAATGCAAAAACATAAAAATCAATGATTGATCACGGGTCATACCGAGATTATTCAGAATCCTACATAAACCCCATATATTTCTATTTTAGCATGCCAAAAGAGTTAAAATAATGAGTGTTTGTTAGACTAATTTGAAATCCATTGGAACTTTCTAAGTACTTTTCTTACCTTAATTAATGATCATTGGAGCGAAATGATCATTTCAATAGTGTTGTATCAAAAAGACAAAAAATAACTAGTTATCACAAAGTGCGATAATAACATTCTAAAATCTGCACCTAATGTAGATAATGGAGGAAAAAGACAGATAAATAATACTCTTAAATGCCAAAACATAAAAATCAATGATTTATCACGGGTCATACCGAGATTATTCAGAATCCTACAGAAACCCTATTGATTTCTGTTTTAGCATGCAAAAAGAAGAAAAATAACGAGTGTTTGTTAGACTAATTTGAGATCTATTGGACCTTCCTATGTACTTTTCATACCTTAATTAATGATCATTGGAGCGAAATGTTCATTTCAATAGTATTTTGTATCAAAAAGATAAAAAAATTACTAGTTATCACAAAATTTAGTTATCGATAATAATATTCTAAAATCTGCACCTAATGTAGATAATGGAAGAAAAAGACAGATAAATCATAATTTTAAATGCCAAAACATAAAAATCAATGATTTATCACGGGTCATACCGAGATTATTCAGAATCCTACAGAAACCCTATTGATTTCTGTTTTTTAGCAAGCAAAAAGAAGAAAAATAATGAGTGTTTGTTAGACTAATTTGAGATATATTGGACCTTCTTCCTAA
Source organism: Paraleonurus japonicus (assembly GCA_030762865.1). Taxonomy (NCBI): domain Eukaryota; kingdom Viridiplantae; phylum Streptophyta; class Magnoliopsida; order Lamiales; family Lamiaceae; genus Paraleonurus; species Paraleonurus japonicus. The sequence continues at coordinate 5,661,100 of CM061055.1, read as the reverse complement.
GTACTTTTCATACCTTAATTAATGATCATTGGAGCGAAATGATCATTTCAATAGTGTTTTGTTTAAAAAAGACAAAAAATAACTAGTTATCACAAAGTTTAGTTGTCGAAAAAACACTTTAATAACTGCACCTATTGTAGTAGATAATGGAGGAAAAAGACAGATAAATAAAACTTTTGAATGCAAAAACAAAAAAAATCAATGATTTATCACGGGTCATACCAAGATTATTCATAATCCTACGGAAACCCTATTGATTTATGTTTTAGCATGCAAAAAGAGGAAAAATAATGAGTGTTTGTTAGACTAATTTGAAATCCATTGGAACTTCCTATGTGCTTTTCTTACCTTAATTAATGATCATTGGATCGAAATGATCATTTTAATAGTATTTTTTGTATCAAAAAGACAAAAAATAACTAGTTATCACAAAGTTTAATTGTCATTAATAACATTCTAAAATCTGCACCTAAAGCAGATAACAGAGGGAAAAGACCGATAAATAAACCTTTTGAATGCAAAAACATAAAAATCAATGATTGATCACGGGTCATACCGAGATTATTCGGAATCCTACAAAAACCCCCCCATAGATTTCTATTTTAGCATGCCAAAAGAGTAAAAATAATGAGTGTTTGCTAGACTAATTTAAAATCCATTGGAATTTTCTTAGTACTTTTCTTACCTTAATTAATGATCATTGGAGAGAAATGATAATTTCTATAGTGTTTTGTATCAAAAAGACAAAAAATAACTAGTTATCACATATTTAGTTGTCGAAAAAACATTTTAAAAACTGCACCTATTGTAGTAGATAATGGAGGAAAAAGACAGATAAATAAAACTTTTGAATGCAAAAACAAAAAAAAATCAATGATTTATCACGGGTCATACCGAGATTATTCATAATCCTACGGAAACCCTATTGATTTATGTTTTAGCATGCAAAAAGAGGAAAAATAATGGGTGTTTGTTAGACTAATTTGAAATCCATTGGAACTTCCTATGTGCTTTTCTTACCTTAATTAATGATCATTGGATCGAAATGATCATTTTAATAGTATTTTTTGTATCAAAAAGATAAAAAATAACTAGTTATCACAAAGTTTAATTGTCGTTAATAACATTCTAAAATCTGCACCTAATGCAGATAACGGAGGGAAAAGACCGATAAATAAACCTTTTGAATGCAAAAACATAAAAATCAATGATTGATCACGGGTCATACCGAGATTATTCAGAATCCTACACAAACCCCATAGATTTCTGTTTTAGCATGCCAAAAGAGTTAAAATAATGAGTGTTTGTTAGACTAATTTGAAATCCATTGTAACTTTCTAAGTACTTTTCTTACCTTAATTAATGATCATTGGAGCGAAATGCTCATTTCAATAGTGTTGTATCAAAAAAAGACAAAAATAACTAGTTATCACAAAGTGCGATAATAACATTTAAAAATCTGCACCTAATGTAGATAATGGAGGAAAAAGACAGATAAATAATACTTTTAAATGCCAAAACATAAAAATCAATGATTTATCACGGGTCATACCGAGATTATTCATAATCCTAAGAAACCCTATTGATTTATGTTTTAGCATGCAAAAAGAAGAAAAATAACGAGTGTTTGTTAGACTAATTTGAGATCTATTGGACCTTCCTATGTATTTTTCGTACCTTAATTAATGATCATTGGATCGAAATGATCATTTTAATAGTATTTTTTGTATCAAAAAGATAAAAAAATAACTAGTTATCACAAAGTTTAATTGTCGTTAATAACATTCTTGCACCTAATGTAGTAGATAATGGAGGAAAAAGACCAATAAATAAATCTTTTGAATGCAAAAACATAAAAATCAATGATTGATCACGGGTCATACCGAGATTATTCAGAATCCAACAGAAACCCTATTGATTTCTGTTTTAGCATGCAAAAAGAAGAAAAATAATGAGTGTTTGTTAGACTAATTTGAAATCCATGGAACCTTCCTATGTACTTTTCTTACCTTAATTAATGATCATTGGAGCGAAATGATCATTTTAATAGTATTTTTGTATCAAAAGAGAAAAAATAACTAGTTATCACAAAATTTAGTTATCGATAATAACATTCTAAAATCTGCACCTAATGTAGATAATGGAAGAAAAAGACAGATAAATAAACCTTTTAAATGCAAAAACATAAAAATCAATGATTTATCACGGGTCATACCGAGATTATTCAGAATCCTACAAAAACCCTATTGATTTTATTTTAGCATGCAAAAAGAAGAAAAATAATGAGTGTTTGTTAGACTAATTTGAGAATATTGGACCTTCCTAAGTACTTTTTCTTACCTTAATTAATGATCATTGGAGCGAAATGATCATTTCAATAGTGTTTTGTATCAAAAAGAGAAAAAATAACTAGTTATCACAAAGTTTAGTTGTCGAAAAAAACATTTTAAAAACTGCACCTATTGTAGTAGATAATGGAGGAAAAAGACAGATAAATAAAACTTTTGAATGCAAAAACAAAAAAATCAATGATTTATCACGGGTCATACCGAGATTATTCATAATCCTACGGAAACCCTATTGATTTATGTTTTAGCATGCAAAAAAAGAGGAAAAATAATGAGTGTTTGTTAGACTAATTTGAAATCCATTGGAACTTCCTATGTGCTTTTCTTACCTTAATTAATGATCATTGGATCGAAATGATCATTTTAATAGTATTTTTTATCAAAAGATAAAAAATAACTAGTTATCACAAAGTTTTATTGTCGTTAATAACATTCTAAAATCTGCACCTAATGTAGATAACGGAGAAAAAAGACCGATAAATAAACCTTTTGAATGCAAAAACATAAAAATCAATGATTGATCACGGGTCATACCGAGATTATTCAGAATCCAAAAAAACCCCCATAGATTTCTATTTTAGCATGCAAAAAAAAAGAAAAATAATGAGTGTTTGTTAGACTAATTTGAAATATATTGGACCTTCCTAAGTACTTTTCTTACCTTAATTAATGATCATTGGAGCGAAATGATCATTTCAATAGTGTTTTGTTTAAAAAAGACAAAAATAACTAGTTATCACAAAGTTTAGTTGTCGAAAAAACATTTTAAAAACTGCACCTATTGTAGTAGATAATGGAGGAAAAAGACAGATAAATAAAACTTTTGAATGCAAAAACAAAAAAAATCAATGATTTATCACGGGTCATACCGAGATTATTCATAATCCTACGGAAACCCTATTGATTTATGTTTTAGCATGCAAAAAGAGGAAAAATAATGAGTGTTTGTTAGACTAATTTGAAATCCATTGAAACTTCCTATGTGCTTTTCTTACCTTAATTAATGATCATTGGATCGAAATGATCATTTTAATAGTATTTTTTGTATCAAAATGACAAAAAATAACTAGTTATCACAAAGTTTTATTGTCGTTAATAACATTCTAAAATCTGCACCTAAAGCAGATAACGGAGGGAAAAGACCGATAAATAAACCTTTTGAATGCAAAAACATAAAAATCAATGATTGATCACGGGTCATACCGAGATTATTCAGAATCCTACAAAACCCCCATAGATTTCTATTTTAGCATGCCAAAAGAGTTAAAATAATGAGTGTTTGCTAGACTAATTTGAAATCCATTGGAATTTTGTTAGTACTTTTCTTACCTTAATTAATGATCATTGGAGAGAAATGATAATTTCTATAGTGTTTTGTATCAAAAAGACAAAAAATAACTAGTTATCACATATTTAGTTGTCGAAAAACATTTTAAAAACTGCACCTATTGTAGTAGATAATGGAGGAAAAAGACAGATAAATAAAACTTTTGAATGCAAAAACAAAAAAAATCAATGATTTATCACGGGTCATACCGAGATTATTCATAATCCTACGGAAACCCTATTGATTTATGTTTTAGCATGCAAAAAGAGGAAAAATAATGGGTGTTTGTTAGACTAATTTGAAATCCATTGGAACTTCCAATGTGCTTTTCTTACCTTAATTAATGATCATTGGATCGAAATGATCATTTTAATAGTATTTTTTGTATCAAAAAGATAAAAAATAACTAGTTATCACAAAGTTTAATTGTCGTTAATAACATTCTAAAATCTGCACCTAATGCAGATAACGGAGGGAAAAGACCAATAAATAAATCTTTTGAATGCAAAAACATAAAAATCAATGATTGATCACGGGTTATACCGAGATTATTCAGAATTCAAAAGAAACCCTATTGATTTCTGTTTTAGCATGCAAAAAGAAGAAAAGTAATGAGTGTTTGTTAGACTAATTTGAGATATATTGGACCTTCCTAAGTACTTTTCATACCTTAATTAATGATCATTGGAGCGAAATGATCATTTCAATAGTGTTTTGTTTAAAAAAGACAGAAAATAACTAGTTATCACAAAGTTTAGTTGTCGAAAAAACACTTTAAAAACTGCACCTATTGTAGTAGATAATGGAGGAAAAAGACAGATAAATAAAACTTTTGAATGCAAAAACAAAAAAAATCAATGATTTATCACGGGTCATACCGAGATTATTCATAATCCTACGGAAACCCTATTGATTTATGTTTTAGCATGCAAAAAGAGGAAAAATAATGAGTGTTTGTTAGACTAATTTGAAATCCATTGGAACTTCCTATTTGCTTTTCTTACCTTAATTAATGATCATTGGATCGAAATGATCATTTTAATAGTATTTTTTGTATCAAAAAGACAAAAAATAACTAGTTATCACAAAGTTTTATTGTCGTTAATAACATTCTAAAATCTGCACCTAAAGCAGATAACGGAGGGAAAAGACCGATAAATAAACCTTTTGAATGCAAAAACATAAAAATCAATGATTGATCACGGGTCATACCGAGATTATTCAGAATCCTACAAAAACCCCCATAGATTTCTATTTTAGCATGCCAAAAGAGTTAAAATAATGAGTGTTTGCTAGACTAATTTGAAATCCATTGGAATTTTCTTAGTACTTTTCTTACCTTAATTAATGATCATTGGAGAGAAATGATAATTTCTATAGTGTTTTGTATCAAAAAGACAAAAAATAACTAGTTATCACAAAGTGCGATAATAACATTCTAAAATCTGCACCTAATGTAGATAATGGAGGAAAAAGACAGATAAATAAAACTTTTGAATGCAAAAACAAAAAAAATCAATGATTTATCACGGGTCATACCGAGATTATTCATAATCCTACGGAAACCCTATTGATTTATGTTTTAGCATGCAAAAAGAGGAAAAATAATGAGTGTTTGTTAGACTAATTTGAAATCCATTGGAACTTCCTATGTGCTTTTCATACCTTAATTACTGATCATTGGATCGAAATGATCATTTTAATAGTATTTTTGTATCAAAAAGAAAAAAAATAACTAGTTATCACAAAATTTAATTATAAACCTTTTGAATAATAATATTCTAAAATCTGCACCTAATGCATGCAAAAGATAATGGAAGGAAAAAAATAAATAAATAATAATTTTAAATGATCATGCAAAATCATTTAAAATTTTTGTATCAAAAACATAAAAATCAATGACATTTTATCTAATGGATAATAAAGAGATTATTTTTAAATCCAAAACAAAAGAAACCCTATTGATTATTGATTTTGTTTTAGCAAAAAGAAGAAAAATAATGAGTGTTTGTTAGACTAATTTGAGATATATTGGACCTTCCTAAGTACTTTTCATACCTTAATTAATGATCATTGGAGCGAAATGATCATTTCAATAGTGTTTTGTTTAAAAAAGACAGAAAATAACTAGTTATCACAAAGTTTAGTTGTCGAAAAAACACTTTAAAAACTGCACCTATTGTAGTAGATAATGGAGGAAAAAGACAGATAAATAAAACTTTTGAATGCAAAAACAAAAAAAATCAACGATTTATCACGGGTCATACCGAGATTATTCATAATCCTACGGAAACCCTATTGATTTATGTTTTAGCATGCAAAAAGAGGAAAAATAATGAGTGTTTGTTAGACTAATTTGAAATCCATTGAAACTTCCTATGTGCTTTTCTTACCTTAATTAATGATCATTGGATCGAAATGATCATTTTAATAGTATTTTTTGTATCAAAATGACAAAAAATAACTAGTTATCACAAAGTTTTATTGTCGTTAATAACATTCTAAAATCTGCACCTAAAGCAGATAACGGAGGGAAAAGACCGATAAATAAACCTTTTGAATGCAAAAACATAAAAATCAATGATTGATCACGGGTCATACCGAGATTATTCAGAATCCTACAAAAACCCCCATAGATTTCTATTTTAGCATGCCAAAAGAGTTAAAATAATGAGTGTTTGCTAGACTAATTTGAAATCCATTGGAATTTTGTTAGTACTTTTCTTACCTTAATTAATGATCATTGGAGAGAAATGATAATTTCTATAGTGTTTTGTATCAAAAAGACAAAAAATAACTAGTTATCACATATTTAGTTGTCGAAAAAACATTTTAAAAACTGCACCTATTGTAGTAGATAATGGAGGAAAAAGACAGATAAATAAAACTTTTGAATGCAAAAACAAAAAAAATCAATGATTTATCACGGGTCATACCGAGATTATTCATAATCCTACGGAAACCCTATTGATTTATGTTTTAGCATGCAAAAAGAGGAAAAATAATGGGTGTTTGTTAGACTAATTTGAAATCCATTGGAACTTCCAATGTGCTTTTCTTACCTTAATTAATGATCATTGGATCGAAATGATCATTTTAATAGTATTTTTTGTATCAAAAAGATAAAAAAATAACTAATTATCACAAAGTTTAATTGTCGTTAATAACATTCTAAAATCTGCACCTAATGCAGATAACGGAGGGAAAAGACCAATAAATAAATCTTTTGAATGCAAAAACATAAAAATCAATGATTGATCACGGGTCATACCGAGATTATTCAGAATCCAACAGAAACCCTATTGATTTCTGTTTTAGCATGCAAAAAGAAGAAAAGTAATGAGTGTTTGTTAGACTAATTTGAGATCTATTGGACCTTCCTAAGTACTTTTCATACCTTAATTAATGATCATTGGAGCGAAATGATCATTTCAATAGTGTTTTGTTTAAAAAAGACAAAAAATAACTAGTTATCACAAAGTTTAGTTGTCGAAAAAACACTTTAAAAACTGCACCTATTGTAGTAGATAATGGAGGAAAAAGACAGATAAATAAAACTTTTGAATGCAAAAACAAAAAAAATCAATGATTTATCACGGGTCATACCGAGATTATTCATAATCCTACGGAAACCCTATTGATTTATGTTTTAGCATGCAAAAAGAGGAAAAATAATGAGTGTTTGTTAGACTAATTTGAAATCCATTGAAACTTCCTATGTGCTTTTCTTACCTTAATTAATGATCATTGGATCGAAATGATCATTTTAATAGTATTTTTTGTATCAAAATGACAAAAAATAACTAGTTATCACAAAGGTTAATTGTCGTTAATAACATTCTAAAATCTGCACCTAATGCAGATAACGGTGGGAAAAGACCGATAAATAAACCTTTTGAATGCAAAAACATAAAAATCAATGATTGATCACGGGTCATACAGAGATTATTCAGAATCCTACAAAAACCCCCATAGATTTCTATTTTAGCATGCCAAATGAGTTAAAATAATGAGTGTTTGCTAGATTAATTTGAAATCCATTGGAATTTTCTTAGTACTTTTATTACCTTAATTAATGATCATTGGAGCGAAATGATAATTTCTATAGTGTTTTGTATCAAAAAGACAAAAAATAACTAGTAATCACAAATTTAGATAAAAACATTCTAAAAACTGCACCTAATGTAGATAATGGAGGAAAAAGACAGATAAATAATACTTTTAAATGCCAAAACATAAAAATCAATGATTTATCACGGGTCATACCGAGATTATTCATAATCCTACGGAAACCCTATTGATTTATGTTTTAGCATGCAAAAAAAGAAGAAAAATAATGAGTGTTTGTTAGACTAATTTGAGATCTATTGGACCTTCCTATGTACTTTTCATACCTTAATTAATGATCATTGGATCGAAATGATCATTTTAATAGTATTTTTGTATCAAAAAGATAAAAAAATAACTAGTTATCACAAAGTTTAATTATCGATAATAATATTCTAAAATCTGCACCTAATGTAGATAATGGAAGAAAAAGACAGATAAATAAATAATTTTAAATGCAAAAACATAAAAATTAATGATTGATCACGGGTCATACCGAGATTATTCAGAATCCAACAGAAACCCTATTGATTTCTGTTTTAGCATGCAAAAAGAAGAAAAGTAATGAGTGTTTGTTAGACTAATTTGAGATATATTGGACCTTCCTAAGTACTTTTCATACCTTAATTAATGATCATTGGAGCGAAATGATCATTTCAATAGTGTTTTGTTTAAAAAAGACAGAAAATAACTAGTTATCACAAAGTTTAGTTGATAAAAACACTTTAAAAACTGCACCTATTGTAGTAGATAATGGAGGAAAAAGACAGATAAATAAAACTTTTGAATGCAAAAACAAAAAAAATCAACGATTTATCACGGGTCATACCGAGATTATTCATAATCCTACGGAAACCCTATTGATTTATGTTTTAGCATGCAAAAAGAGGAAAAATAATGAGTGTTTGTTAGACTAATTTGAAATCCATTGAAACTTCCTATGTGCTTTTCTTACCTTAATTAATGATCATTGGATCGAAATGATCATTTTAATAGTATTTTTTGTATCAAAATGACAAAAAATAACTAGTTATCACAAAGTTTTATTGTCGTTAATAACATTCTAAAATCTGCACCTAAAGCAGATAACGGAGGGAAAAGACCGATAAATAAACCTTTTGAATGCAAAAACATAAAAATCAATGATTGATCACGGGTCATACCGAGATTATTCAGAATCCTACAAAAACCCCCATAGATTTCTATTTTAGCATGCCAAAAGAGTTAAAATAATGAGTGTTTGCTAGACTAATTTGAAATCCATTGGAATTTTCTTAGTACTTTTCTTACCTTAATTAATGATCATTGGAGAGAAATGATAATTTCTATAGTGTTTTGTATCAAAAAGACAAAAAATAACTAGTTATCACATATTTAGTTGTCGAAAAAACATTTTAAAAACTGCACCTATTGTAGTAGATAATGGAGGAAAAAGACAGATAAATAAAACTTTTGAATGCAAAAACAAAAAAAATCAATGATTTATCACGGGTCATACCGAGATTATTCATAATCCTACGGAAACCCTATTGATTTATGTTTTAGCATGCAAAAAGAGGAAAAATAATGGGTGTTTGTTAGACTAATTTGAAATCCATTGGAACTTCCAATGTGCTTTTCTTATCTTAATTAATGATCATTGGATCGAAATGATCATTTTAATAGTATTTTTTGTATCAAAAAGAAAAATAATAACTAGTTATCACAAAGTTTAATTGTCGTTAATAACATTCTAAAATCTGCACCTAATGCAGATAACGGAGGGAAAAGACCAATAAATAAATCTTTTGAATGCAAAAACATAAAAATCAATGATTGATCACGGGTCATACCGAGATTATTCAGAATCCAAAGAAACCCTATTGATTTCTGTTTTAGCATGCAAAAAGAAGAAAAGTAATGAGTGTTTGTTAGACTAATTTGAGATCTATTGGACCTTCCTAAGTACTTTTCATACCTTAATTAATGATCATTGGAGCGAAATGATCATTTCAATAGTGTTTTGTATAAAAAAGACAAAAAATAAATAGTTATCACAAAGTTTAGTTGTCGAAAAAACACTTTAAAAACTGCACCTATTGTAGTAGATAATGGAGGAAAAAGACAGATAAATAAAACTTTAGAATGCAAAAACAAAAAAAATCAATGATTTATCACGGGTCATACAGAGATTATTCATAATCCAACGGAAACCCTATTGATTTATGTTTTAGCATGCAAAAAGAGGAAAAATAATGGGTGTTTGTTAGACTAATTTGAAATCCATTGGAACTTCCTATGTGCTTTTCTTACCTTAATTAATGATCATTGGATCGAAATGATCATTTTAATAGTATTTTTTGTATCAAAAAGGCAAAAAATAACTAGTTATCACAAAGGTTAATTGTCGTTAATAACATTCTAAAATCTGCACCTAATGCAGATAACGGAGGGAAAAGACCGATAAATAAACCTTTTGAATGCAAAAACATAAAAATCAATGATTGATCACGGGTCATACCGAGATTATTCAGAATCCTACAAAAACCCCCATAGATTTCTATTTTAGCATGCCAAAAGAGTTAAAATAATGAGTGTTTGCTAGACTAATTTGAAATCCATTGGAATTTTCTAAGTACTTTTCTTACTTTAATTAATGATCATTGGAGCGAAATGATCATTTCAATAGTGTTGTATCAAAAAGACAAAAAATAACTAGTTATCACAAAGTGCGATAATAACATTCTAAAATCTGCACCTAATGTAGATAATGGAGGAAAAAGACAGATAAATAATACTCTTAAATGCCAAAACATAAAAATCAATGATTTATCACGGGTCATACCGAGATTATTCAGAATCCTACAGAAACCCTATTGATTTCTGTTTTAGCATGCAAAAAGAAGAAAAATAACGAGTGTTTGTTAGACTAATTTGAGATCTATTGGACCTTCCTATGTACTTTTCATACCATAATTAATGATCATTGGAGCGAAATGATCATTTCAATAGTATTTTGTATCAAAAAGATAAAAAAATAACTAGTTATCACAAAATTTAGTTATCGATAATAATATTCTAAAATCTGCACCTAATGTAGATAATGGAAGAAAAAGGCAGATAAATAATAATTTTAAATGTCAAAACATAAAAATCAATGATTTACACGGGTCATACCGAGATTATTCAGAATCCTACAGAAACCCTATTGATTTCTGTTTTAGCAAGCAAAAAGAAGAAAAATAATGAGTGTTTGTTAGACTAATTTGAGATATATTGGACCTTCCTAAGTACTTTTCATACCTTAATTAATGATCATTGGAGCGAAATGATCATTTCAATAGTGTTTTGTTTAAAAAAGACAGAAAATAACTAGTTATCACAAAGTTTAGTTGTCGAAAAAACACTTTAAAAACTGCACCTATTGTAGTAGATAATGGAGGAAAAAGACAGATAAATAAAACTTTTGAATGCAAAAAAAAAAAAAATCAACGATTTATCACGGGTCATACCGAGATTATTCATAATCCTAAGGAAACCCTATTGATTTATGTTTTAGCATGCAAAAAGAGGAAAAATAATGAGTGTTTGTTAGACTAATTTGAAATCCATTGAAACTTCCTATGTGCTTTTCTTACCTTAATTAATGATCATTGGATCGAAATGATCATTTTAATAGTATTTTTTGTATCAAAATGACAAAAAATAACTAGTTATCACAAAGTTTTATTGTCGTTAATAACATTCTAAAATCTGCACCTAAAGCAGATAACGGAGGGAAAAGACCGATAAATAAACCTTTTGAATGCAAAAACATAAAAATCAATGATTGATCACGGGTCATACCGAGATTATTCAGAATCCTACAAAAACCCCCATAGATTTCTATTTTAGCATGCCAAAAGAGTTAAAATAATGAGTGTTTGCTAGACTAATTTGAAATCCATTGGAATTTTGTTAGTACTTTTCTTACCTTAATTAATGATCATTGGAGAGAAATGATAATTTCTATAGTGTTTTGTATCAAAAAGACAAAAAATAACTAGTTATCACATATTTAGTTGTCGAAAAAACATTTTAAAATCTGCACCTATTGTAGTAGATAATGGAGGAAAAAGACAGATAAATAAAACTTTTGAATGCAAAAACAAAAAATATCAATGATTTATCACGGGTCAGATTATTCAGAATCCTACATAAACCCATAGATTTCTGTTTTAGCATGCCAAAAAAGTTAAAATAATGAGTGTTTGTTAGACTAATTTGAAATATATTGGAACTTTCTAAGTACTTTTCTTACCTTAATTAATGATCATTGGAGCGAAATGATCATTTCAATAGTATTGTATCAAAAAGACAAAAAATAACTAGTTATCACAAAGTGCGATAATAACATTCTAAAATCTGCACCTAATGTAGTTAATGGAGGAAAAAGACAGATAAATTTTTTCGAAGCACTGGTTGTTTTGGATGACTTTAGCAGAGTTACTTTCCGAGTTACGGTTTTCTCTGGTTTGAGAAGTTCCTTGGATCGGTTAATTGTGATTCCTTGTTTGGTTCGTAGTTATGAATTTGCACACACTGGTTTGCGCATTTTTGGGTTTCTAAATCTCATTTTTCTTAGTGTTGGTCGATTCAAATTCCTGAATTCAATTTTTAAACCGTTCATTAATTTCGGATGTTCTGGATTTGCTATGATTCTGGATTTTACTTCCGATTTGGAATTTGTCTGGGTTTGTGATTCGGTTTGTACGATTGAAAATTGGGTTCATGAAGGTCTTTGTTGGAGAATTGCGAGTTGTTCGTAGTTTTGATGTTCTGGTTTCTGATGATGGTTAAAAAGCTGAAGCTATTTTTGAGGTTTGACATCCAGTGCTCAGCTTCTTTGTTTCTGGATTTGGTGTATTTCATTTTGATTTAAATCTGGGTTGTGTTTGGTTCTTGCTACTGGGGTCGTTCGACGATATGCCTTAGTGAATTCCTTCGTGTCTTTCTCTTCATTTATTTGGTGAAGCACTATGATTCGTGTGGATTGTTGCTGGGTTTATTCTTCGACGATTTTTTGGTAGTCATGAATGCTGATTTAGCCAGATTTATTGTTTCTGTTCGATTTTATTGAAAATATTTTGCGGCCATCCTTGATTTGTATTTTGTTGAAGTCTTGGGCTTCTATTATTTTCCTATTGGGCTTCTTTTATTTTTCTATTGGGCTTGGCCCTTTAGTTTTTCATTCACATTGGACCGGGTTGTGGTCCCACCTTTATCTTTTTTCTCTTTTATCAATAATATCTTTAATTTGAGGAAAAATAAGGAGTGTTTGTTAGACTAATTTGAAAGTCATTGGAACTTCCTAAGTACTTTTCTTACCTTAATTAATGATCATTGGAGCGAAATGATCATTTCAATAGTATTTTGTATCAAAAAGATAAAAAATAACTAGTTATCACAAAGTTTAGGAACTTCCTAAGTACTTTTCATACCATAATTAATTATCATTGGAGCGAAATGATCATTTCAATAGTATTTTGTATCAAAAACACAAAAAATAACTAGTTATCACAAAGTTTAGTTGTCGATAATAACATTCTAAAATCTGCACCTAATGTAGATAATGGAGGAAAAAGATAGATAAATAATACTTTTGAATGCCAAAATATTAAAATTAATGATTTATCACGGGCCATATCGAGATTATTCAGAATACTGTAGAAACCCTATTAATTTCTGTTTTAGCATGCAAAAAGAAGAAAAATAACGAGTGTTTGTTACACTAATTTGTGATCTAATGGAACTTCCTAAGTACTTTTCATACCATAATTAATGATCATTGAAGCGAAATGTTCATTTCAATAGTGTTTAGTTTCAAAAGGACAAAAAATAACTAGTTATCACAAAGTCGATAATAACATTCTAAAATCTGCACCTAATGTAGATAATGGAGAAAAAAGACAGATAAATAAAACTTTTGAATGCCAAAATATAAAAATTAATGATTTATCACGGGTTATACCGAGATTATTCAGAATACTGTAGAAACCCTATTGATTTCTGTTTTAGCATGCAAAAAGAAGAAAATAACGAGTGTTTGTTAGACTAATTTGTGATCTATTGGAACTTCCTAAGTACTTTTCATACCTTAATTAATGATCATTGGAGCGAAATTATCATTTTAATAGTGTTTTGTATAAAAAAGACAAAAAATAACTAGTTATCACAAAGTTTAGTTGTCGAAAAAAACACTTTAAAAACTGCACCTAGTGTAGATAATGAAGGAAAAAGACAGATAAATAAAACTTTTGAATGCAAAATCTAAAAAAATCAAGTATTTATCATAGGTCATATCCAGATTATTCATAATCCTACGGAAACCCTATTGATTTCTGTTTTAGCTTGCAAAAAGATGAAAAATAAGGAATGTTTGTTAGACAAATTTGAAATCCATTGGAACTTCCTAAGTACTTTTCTTACCTTAATTAATGATCATTGGAGCGAAATGATCATTTCAATAGTATTTTGTATCAAAAAGATAAAAAATAACTAGTAATCACAAAGTTTAGTTGTCGTTAATAACAATCTAAAATCTGCACCTAATGCAGATAACGGGTGGAAAAGACCGATAAATAAACCTTCTGAATGCAAAAATATAAAAATCAATGATTGATCACGGGTCATACTTAGATTATTCAGAATCCTACAAAAACCCCATAGATTTCTGTTTTAGCATGCCAAAAGAGTTAAAATAAGGAGTGTTTGTTAGACTAATTTTAGATATATTGGAATTTCCTAATTACTTTTCATACCACAATTAATGATCATTGGAGCGAAATGTACATTTCAATAGTGTTTTGTATAAAAAAAGACAATAAATAACTAGTTATCACAAAGTTTAGTTGTCGATAATAACACTTTAAAAACTACACCTAATGTAGATAATGGAGGAAAATGACAGATAAATAAAACATTTGAATGCAAAATCTAAAATAATCAAGGATTTATCACGGGTCTTACAAAGATTATTCATAATCCTACGGAAACTCTATTGATTTCTGTTTTAGCATGCAAAAAGATGAAAATATAGAGAGAGAGGCTCTCCCTTCTCTCTAGAATTTAGGATTTCCTCTTTATTCAAAAATTTCCACATTCCAATGATCGTTCTTCGTCTTCTACAGTGTTTTCTTCATCAATTTCAATAATGGAAAGATACGTAACCAAGATTTGGTCAAAGGTCTTCCAAAGGGGATCTTCCAAGATTTTTCCTCTATCTACGTTTCTCATTTTTTTTGGGGAATCTCATCCACCGTCGGCGGAAATTCATCGGGTCACTCCAGATTCGAAGGCAGTTTTTAAAGTGGTTTCTTTTTTTCACGCCAACAATTCGATCCCAATTTCCAAAGCAGAAAATTCTTTGATTTCGAAGGTCTTCACTAGCATTTTTTTCGCGATTCTGAATCAGGATTTTCTGTGGCTGAGAGGCGTCATTAATAGGGGTTTAAACAAAGATGGTCGTTCGCAGGTTTTTTACAGAGGCAAAGTTTTTAGGCGGGGGTGGTTGTTTCAAATACCGTCGGTGCCGGCGTCAATGGCAGTTTCTTTTAATTTGAAGGCTTTTGGGTCCTCAATCTGCCTACATTTGGGGTTTTTTCTCCTATTTCGATTCTTAGAGCGATTTCTCAACAGGTCTCTCAAAGGGTTCGTCTGCAAATTCTTGGCGGCGAAGGCGGTCTGAAATTTGAATCTTCAAGATTGCAAATAACTTGTTTTTCTCGCCGATAAATCGGGGATTTTGTTTCTTGATGCGGTTGCTGGTGTTTATAATTAGGTTTTTCACGCCGATATTTCTTTGGTCTTTCTCACCATTGAACGCAAATGGGTATTCCAATTGCTGAATCAACTCTCTGATTTCTTTCTGCGGAGGTTTGGAAAAATATTTGATTGGGTGGTTGCGATGCTGTTGCCGGAGCTTTTTCCGGTCAATAAAATAGCCGATAAATTGGTTAGTGATTTGGATGCAGATTTTCTTGCTATTTTGGTGCCTTTCCGGTTTTAATTGGTTCCAGTTTCAAAGCGCGTTTCTGAATGTCAGCTTTTTCAAAATTTCCGCTGAGGTTTTCTTTCCCTGCTTGGATTTATTTCTGAATTTGATTTTGGTTATTCTTTCTTGATTGGAGATGTGGTTCTCATTGCGATACCCTTGGTTCGTTGAAATGTTAATTCCGATGTATGTGCATATTTTCTGGGTTTCTTCCATTGATACTGGTTTTAATCAGTTTAGCTAGGTTTCAATGTTGGGTTTATTCTAGTTTGCCTGTGGACAGATTATTTGATGGTTGATTCAAATTCTTGGTTGCTCTCACTCTGTTCGACGATATGCCTTAGCGAAGTCCTGTTATTCTTTCTCTTCTTTCTAAATTGGTGAAGCGCTATGATTGGTGAGGATTGTTGCTAGGTTTATTCTTCGACGATGTTTTGTTAGCTGAGGATTTTGTTTTAGCCAGTTAGATATTGCTTCTGTTTGTCAATCCACGTTTGGCCATTACTGGGTTCAGTTGTCTTTGCCGCTATGTTTGCGGTTCTTTTCTAGATAGGATCTTTGATGTTGTTTCTGGGTTTCTTTTTTTGATTTTTTTATTTGGGCTTTGCCCATTTGTTTGGTTTTGGTTTTTCCCTTTTGTGCTTTCACCTTGGACCGAGTTGTGGTCCCTCCTTTTTCTTTTTCTCTTTTATCAATAATACCTTTAATTTGAGGAAAAATAAGGAGTGTTTGTTAGACAAATTTAAAATCCATTGGAACTTTCTAAGTACTTTTCTTACCTTAATTAATGATCATTGGAGCGAAATGATCATTTCAATAGTATTTTGTATCAAAAAGACAAAAAATAACTAGCTATCACAAAGTTTAATTGTCGATAAATAAACCTTTTGAGTGCAAAAACATAAAAATCAATGATTGATCACGGGTCATACCGAGATTATTCAGAATCCTACAAAAACCCCATAGATTTCTGTTTTAGCATGCCAAAAGAGTTAAAATAAGGAGTGTTTGTTAGACTAATATGATATATATTTGAACTTCCTAAGTACTTTTCATACCATAATTAATGATCATTGGAGCGAAATGATCATTTCAATAGTATTTTGTATCAAAAAGACAAAAAATAACTAGTTATCACAAAGTTTAGTTGTCGATAAATAAACTTTTTGAGTGCAAAAACATAAAAATCAATGATTGATCACGGGTCATACCGAGATTATTCAGAATCCTACAAAAACCCCATACATTTCTGTTTTAGCATGCCAAAAGAGTTAAAATAAGGAGTGTTTGTTAGACTAATTTGAGATATATTGGAACTTCCTAAGTACTTTTCATACCATAATTAATGATCATTGGCGCGAAATGTTCATTTCAATAGTGTTTTGTATCAAAAAGACAAAAAATAACTAGTTATCACAAAGTTTAGTTAACATTCTAAAATCTGCACCTAATGTAGATAATGGAGGAAAAAAATAGATAAATAATATTTTTGAATGCCAAAATATAAAAATTAATGATTTATCACGGGTCATACCGAGATTATTCAGAATACTGTAGAAACCCTATTAATTTCTTATTTAACATGCAAAAAGAAGAAAAATAACGAGTGTTTGTTAGACTAATTTGTGATCTATTAGAAATTCCTAAGTACTTTTCATACCATAATTAATGATCATTGGAGCGAAATGTTCATTTCAATAGTGTTATGTATCAAAAAGACAAAAAATAACTAGTTATCACAAAGTTTTGTTGTCGATAATAATATTCTAAAATCTGCACCTAATGTAGATAATGGAGGAAAAAGACAGATAAATAATACTTTTGAATGCCAAAATATAAAAATTAATGATTTATCAAGGGTCATACCGAGATTATTCAGAATACTGTAGAAACCCTATTGATTTCTGTTTTAGCATGCTAAAAGAAGAAAAATAACGAGTGTTAGACTAATTTGTGATCTATTGGGAACTTCCTAAGTACTTTTCATACCTTAATTAATGATCATTGGAGCAAAATTATTATTTCAATATTGTTTTGTATCAAAAAGATAAAAAATAACTAGTTATCACAAAGTTTAGTTGTCGAAAAAAACACTTTAAAAACTGCACCCAATGTAGATAATGTAGGAAAAAGACTAATAAATAAAACTTTTGAATGCAAAATAAAAAAATATCAAGGATTTATCACGGATCATACTGAGATTATTCATAATCCTACGGAAACCCTATTGATTTTTGTTTTAGCATGCAAAAAGATGAAAAATAAGGAGTATTTGTTATACTAATTTGAAATCCATTGGAACTTACTAAGTATTTTTCTTACTTTAATTAATGATCATTGGAGCGAAATGTTCATTTCAATAATATTTGGTATCAAAAAGACAAAAAAAACTAGTCATCACACAGTTTAATTGTCGATAATAACATTCTAAAATCTGCACCTAATGCTGATAACGGAGGGAAAAGACTGATAAATATAATTTTTGAATGCAAAAATATAAAAATCAATGATTGATCATAGATCATATTTAGATTATTCAGGATCCTACAAAAAACCCCATAGATTTCTGTTTTATCATGCCAAAAGAGTTAAAATAAGGAGTGTTTGTTAGACTAATTTGAGATATATTGAAACTTCCTAAGTACTTTTTATACCTTAATTAATGATCATCTGAGCGAAATAATCATTTCAATAGTGTTTAGTATCAAAAAGACAAAAAATAACTAGTTATCACAAAGTTTAGTTGTCGATAATAACACTTTAAAAACTGCACCTAATGTAGATAATGGAGGAAAAAGACAGATAAATAATACTTTTGAATGCCAATACATAAAAATCAATGATTTATCACGGGTCATACCGAAATTATTTAGAATACTGTAGAAACCCTATTGATTTCTATTTTAGCATGCAAAAAGGAGAAAAATAACGAGTGTTTGTTAGACTAATTTGAGATCTATTGGAACTTCCTAAGTACTTTTCATACCTTAATTAATGATCATTGCAACGAAATTATCATTTTAATAGTGTTTTGTATCAAAAAGACAAAAAATAACTAGTTATCACAAAGTTTAGTTGTCGATAATAACATTCTAAAATCTGCACCTAATATAGATAATGGAGGAAAAAGAAAGATAAATAATACTCTTGAATGCCAAAATATAAAAATTAATGATTTATCACTGGTCATACCGAGATTATTCAGAATAATGTAGAAACCCTATTGATTTCTGTTTTAGCATGCAAAAAGAAGAAAAATAACGAGTGTTTGTTAGACTAATTTGTGATCTATTGGAACTTCCTAAGTACTTTTCATACCATAATTAATGATCATTGGAGCGAAATGTTCATTTCAATAGTGTTTTGTATCAAAAAGATAAAAAATAACTAGTTATTACAAAGTTTAGTTGGATAAAAATATTCTAAAATCTGCACCTAATGTAGATAATGGAGGAAAAAGACAGATAAATAAAACTTTTGAATGCAAAATCTAAAAAAATCAAGGATTTATCATGGGTCATACCGAGATTATTCATAATCCTACGGAAACCCTATTGATTTCTGTTTTAGCATGCAAAAAGAGGAAAAATAAGGAAATTTCTCAAAAGGCTATGGCTACTGTTCTCAAAAGGGATTTCTTCCCAATTTCCTAACGAAAAGGCTACGGCTATCTCTAAAATATTTTTTGGCGTCGGTTGCATCAGTTTATGGCGACGGATTCTCAAGAATATTTTCGGCGTCGGATTCTTGGATCGTCGACGGTTTCGGGAAGGGAGTCTCTTTTAAGGGATTCTTTCACAATGGGTTCGTATTTGACAGGGGGAAGTGTTGCCCACGCTTAATTTTTACGGCGACTTGCTGCTCGACAGTTTTTTCTTCAACCGTTCGACGGTTACTCAGCGGCGGTGATTTGCGCTGGAAAATGGATTATCAGTCTACGGAGGCGATATTTCGAGTTTTGGGTTTGAATTAATTCGCGATTTCACAGAGTTTGTCGGATTCAATTTTAATTTGTCCCCGAAGTACCTTGGGTTTGCTTACAGTTGGTGATTTCTGGAGTTTGTGCTTTTTAAATCATTTTTAAATTTCTGGTTCTGATTCTGGGTTTCGATTTGGTTCACAATTTGGCGATTTCGGTTCTTGAATGTTTGCTCTTTTCATGTTCGACATAATGCTTCAATGAGATTTCTGGTTATTTCTTCTCTGCAAGTTTTTTCGAAGCACTGGTTGTTTTGGGTGACTTTGGCAGAGTTACTTTCTGAGTTACGGTTTTCTCTGGTTTGAGAAGTTCCTTGGATCAGTTAATTGTGATTCCTTGTTTGGTTCGTAGTTATGAATTTGCACACACTGGTTTGCGCATTTTTGGGTTTCTAAATCTCATTTTTCTTAGTGTTGGTCGATTCAAATTCCTGAATTCAATTTTTAAACCGTTCATTAATTTTGGATGTTCTGGATTTGCTATGATTCTGGATTTTACTTCCGATTTGGAATTTGTCTGGGTTTGTGATTCGGTTTGTACGATTGAAAATTGGGTTCATGAAGGTCATTGTTGGAGAATTGCGAGTTGTTCGTAGTTTTGATGTTCTGGTTTCTGATGATGGTTAAAAAGCTGAAGCTATTTTTGAGGTTTGACATCCAGTGCTCAGCTTCTTTGTTTCTGGATTTGGTGTATTTCATTTTGATTTAAATCTGGGTTGTGTTTGGTTCTTGCTACTGGGGTCGTTCGACGATATGCCTTAGTGAATTCCTTCGTGCCTTTCTCTTCATTTATTTGGTGAAGCGCTATGATTCGTGTGGATTGTTGCTGGGTTTATTCTTCGACGATTTTTTGGTAGTCATGAATGCTGATTTAGCCAGATTTATTGTTTCTGTTCGATTTTATTGAATATATTTTGCGGCCATCCTTGATTTGTATTTTGTTGAAGTCTTGGGCTTCTATTATTTTCCTATTGGGCTTCTTTTATTTTTCTATTGGGCTTGGCCCTTAAGTTTTTCATTCACATAGGACCGGGTTATGGTCCCACCTTTATCTTTTATCTCTTTTATCAATAATATCTTTAATTTGAGGAAAAATAAGGAGTGTTTGTTAGACTAATTTGAAAGTCATTGGAACTTCCTAAGTACTTTTCTTACCTTAATTAATGATCATTGGAGCGAAATGATCATTTCAATAGTATTTTGTATCAAAAAGATAAAAAATAACTAGTTATCACAAAGTTTAGGAACTTCCTAAGTACTTTTCATACCATAATTAATTATCATTGGAGCAAAATGATCATTTCAAAATTATTTTGTATCAAAAAGACAAAAAATAACTAGTTATCACAAAGTTTAGTTGTCGATAATAACATTCTAAAATCTGCACCTAATGTAGATAATGGAGGAAAAAGATAGATAAATAATACTTTTGAATGCCAAAATATTAAAATTAATGATTTATCACGGGTCATATTGAGATTATTCAGAATATTGTAGAAACCCTATTAATTTCTGTTTTAGCATGCAAAAAGAAGAAAAATAACGAGTGTTTGTTACACTAATTTGTGATCTAATGGAACTTCCTAAGTACTTTTCATACCATATTTAATGATCATTGAAGCGAAATGTTCATTTCAATAGTGTTTTGTATCAAAAGGACAAAAAAACTAGTTATCACAAAGTTTAGTTGTCGATAATAACATTCTAAAATCTGCACCTAATGTAGATAATGGAGAAAAAAGATAGATAAATAAAACTTTTGAATGCCAAAATATAAAAATTATTGATTTATCAAGGGTCATACCGAGATTATTCAGAATCTTTGTAGAAACCCTATTGATTTTTGTTTTAGCATGCTAAAAAAGAAGAAAATAACAAGTGTTTGTTAGACTAATTTGTGATCTATTGGAACTTCCTAAGTACTTTTCATACCTTAATTAATGATCATTGGAGCGAAATTATCATTTTAATAGTGTTTTGTATCAAAAAGACAAAAAATAACTAGTTATCACAAATTTTAGTTGTCGAAAAAAACACTTTAAAAACTGCACCTAGTGTAGATAATGGAGGAAAAAGACAGATAAATAAAACTTTTGAATGCAAAATCTAAAAGAATCAAGGATTTATCATGGGTCATACCCAGATTATTCATAATCCTACGGAAACCCTATTGATTTCTGTTTTAGCTTGCAAAAAGATGAAAAATAAGGAATATTTGTTAGACAAATTTGAAATCCATTGGAACTTCCTAAGTACTTTTCTTACCTTAATTAATGATCATTGGAGCGAAATGATCATTTCAATAGTATTTTGTATCAAAAAGATAAAAAATAACTAATAATCACAAAGTTTAGTTGTCGTTATAATAACATTCTAAAAATGCACCTAATGCAGATAACGGGGGAAAAGACCGATAAATAAAATTTTGAATGCAAAAATATAAAAATCAATGATTGATCATAGGTCATACTTAGATTATTCAGAATCCTACAAAAACCCCATAGATTTCTGTTTTAGCATGCCAAAAGAGTTAAAATGAGGAGTGTTTGTTAGACTAATTTGAGATATATTGGAACTTCCTAAGTACTTTTCATACCACAATTAATGATCATTGAGCGAAATGTACATTTCAATAGTTTTTGTATAAAAAAAGACAATAAATAACTAGTTATCACAAAGTTTAGTTGTCGATAATAACACTTTAAAAACTACACCTAATGTAGATAATGGAGGAAAATGACAGATAAATAAAACATTTGAATGCAAAATCTAAAATAATCAATGATTTATCACGGGTCATACAAAGATTATTCATAATCCTACGGAAACTCTATTGATTTCTATTTTAGCATGCAAAAAAAGATGAAAATATAGAGTGAGAGGCTCTCCTAATTTCTCTATAGAATTTAGGATTTCCTCTTTATTAAAAATTTCCACATTCCAATGATCATTTTAATAGTCTTTTGTATCAAAAAGTTTTCTTCAAATCAATTTCAATAATGGAAAGATATATAGATAATGGAGGAAAAGATTTGGTCAAAGGTCTTCCAAAGGGGATCTATAAAGATTTTTCCTCTATCTCGTTTTCATTTTTTTTGGAAAATCTCATCCACCGTTTTAGCATGCAAAAAGAAGAAAAATTCAGTGTTTGGGTCATTTGTGATCTATTGGAACTTCCTAAGTACTTTTTAAAGCATAATTAATGATTTTTTCACGCCAACAATTCGATTTCAATAGTGTTTTTATCAAAAAGATAAAAATTCTTTGATTTTACAGGTCTTCACTAGCATTTTTTTCGCGATTCTGAATCAAGATTTAATGGAGGAAAAGAGGCGATCATAAAACTTTTGGGTTTAAACAAAGATGGTCGGGTCGCCGAGATTTTTTTAATCCTACGGAGAGGCAAAGTTTTTATGCAAAAAGGGAAAAATAAGGAAATTTTCAAATGTTCTCAAAAGGGATTTCTTCCCAATGGCGAAATTTCTTTTAATTTGAAGGCTTTTGGGTCCTCAATCTGCCTACATTTGGGTTTTTTCTCCTATTTCGATTCTTAGAGCGATTTCTCAAAGGAGTCTCTCAAAGGGTTCTTTCACAATGCAAATTCTTGGCGAGGGAAGTGTTGCCACGTCTGAAATTTGAATCTTCAAGATTGCAAATAACTTGTTTTTCTCGCCGATAAATCGGGATTTTGTTTCTTGATGCGGTTCTTTGGTGTTTATAATTAGGTTTTTCACGCCGATATTTCTTTGGTCTTTCTCACCATTGAACGTAAATGGGTATTCCAATTCTTGAATCAACTCTCGATTTCTTTTTTGCGGAGTTTGGAAAAATATTTGATTGGGTGGTTGCGATTTGGTTCTTGTTTTGGCGAGCTTTTTTGCTCTTTTCAATAAAATATAATGCTTCGATAAATTGGTTAGTGATTTGGATGCAGATTTTCTTGCTATTTTGGTGCTTTTCCGGTTTTTAATTGGTTCCAGTTTTCAAAGGTTTGAGAAGTTCCTTGGCTTTTTAAAAATTTCCTTGTTTGGAGGTTTTCTTTCCCGCTTGGATTTATTGCGCAATTTGATTTTGGTTATTCTTTCTTGATTGGAGATGTGGTTCTTTTAAACCGTTCATTAATTTTGGATGTTCGTTGAAATGTTAATTTGGAATGTTTGTGCATATTTGCGATTGAAAATTGGGTTCTTCCATTGATGCGAGTTGTTCGGTTTTAATCGGTTTAGCTAGGTTTCAATGTTGGGTTTATTCTAGTTGCTCGGCTTCTTTGTGGGCCATTATTTGATGGTTGATTCAAATTCTTGGTTTGTTCTTCTCACTGCGTTCGACGATATGCCTTAGTGAAGTCCTTCGTTATTCTTTCTCTTCTTTCTAAATTTGGTGAAGCGCTATGATTGGTGAGGATTGTTGCTGGGTTTATTCTTGACGATGTTTTGTTAGTCGAGAATTTTGTTTTAGCTTGATTTAGATATTGTTTCGATTTTATTGAATATATTTTTGGCCATCCTTGATTTGTATTTTCTTTGAAGTCTTGGGTTTGCGGTTCTTTTCTAGATAGGATCTTTGATTTTGTTTTGGGTTTCTTTTTTTGATTTTTTTATTTGGGTTTGGCCCATTTATCTTTTATCTCTTTTATTAATTTTTAATTTTGAAAAATTCAGTGTTTGTTAGACTAATTTGAAAGTCCTTGGAACTTCCTTTACTTTTCTTCTTTAATTAATGATACCTTTAATTTGAGGAAATTTAAATAGTATTTTTATCAAAAAGATAAAAAATACAAATTTAAAACAAAGTTTAGGAACTTTCTAAGTACTTTTCATACCTTAATTAATTATCATTGGAGCAAAATGATCATTTCAAAATTATTTTGTATCAAAAAGACAAAAAATAACTAGTTATCACAAAGTTTAGTTGTCGATAATAACATTCTAAAATCTGCACCTAATGTAGATAATGGAGGAAAAAGATAGATAAATAATACTTTTGAATGCCAAAATATTAAAATTAATGATTTATCACGGGTCATATTGAGATTATTCAGAATATTGTAGAAACCCTATTAATTTCTGTTTTAGCATGCAAAAAGAAGAAAAATAACGAGTGTTTGTTACACTAATTTGTGATCTAATGGAACTTCCTAAGTACTTTTCATACCATATTTAATGATCATTGAAGCGAAATGTTCATTTCAATAGTGTTTTGTATCAAAAGGACAAAAAAAAACTAGTTATCACAAAGTTTAGTTGTCGATAATAACATTCTAAAATCTGCACCTAATGTAGATAATGGAGAAAAAAGATAGATAAATAAAACTTTTGAATGCCAAAATATAAAAATTATTGATTTATCACGGGTCATACCGAGATTATTCAGAATACTGTAGAAACCCTATTGATTTCTGTTTTAGCATGCAAAAAGAAGAAAATAACAAGTGTTTGTTAGACTAATTTGTGATCTATTGGAACTTCCTAAGTACTTTTCATACCTTAATTAATGATCATTGGAGCGAAATTATCATTTTAATAGTGTTTTGTATCAAAAAGACAAAAAATAACTAGTTATCACAAATTTTAGTTGTCGAAAAAAACACTTTAAAAACTGCACCTAGTGTAGATAATGGAGGAAAAAGACAGATAAATAAAACTTTTGAATGCAAAATCTAAAAGAATCAAGGATTTATCATGGGTCATACCCAGATTATTCATAATCCTACGGAAACCCTATTGATTTCTGTTTTAGCTTGCAAAAAGATGAAAAATAAGGAATATTTGTTAGACAAATTTGAAATCCATTGGAACTTCCTAAGTACTTTTCTTACCTTAATTAATGATCATTGGAGCGAAATGATCATTTCAATAGTATTTTGTATCAAAAAGATAAAAAATAACTAATAATCACAAAGTTTAGTTGTCGTTAATAACAATCTAAAATCTGCACCTAATGCAGATAACGGGGGGAAAAGACTGATAAATAAACCTTCTGAATGCAAAAATATAAAAATCAATGATTGATCACGGGTCATACTTAGATTATTCAGAATCCTACAAAAACCCCATAGATTTCTGTTTTAGCATGCCAAAAGAGTTAAAATGAGGAGTGTTTGTTAGACTAATTTGAGATATATTGGAACTTCCTAAGTACTTTTCATACCACAATTAATGATCATTGGAGCGAAATGTACATTTCAATAGTTTTTTGTATAAAAAAAGACAATAAATAACTAGTTATCACAAAGTTTAGTTGTCGATAATAACACTTTAAAAACTACACCTAATGTAGATAATGGAGGAAAATGACAGATAAATAAAACATTTGAATGCAAAATCTAAAATAATCAAGGATTTATCACGGGTCATACAAAGATTATTCATAATCCTACGGAAACTCTATTGATTTCTGTTTTAGCATGCAAAAAGATGAAAATATAGAGAGAGAGGCTCTCCCTTCTCTATAGAATTTAGGATTTCCTCTTTATTAAAAAATTTCCACATTCCAATGATCGTTCTTCGTCTTCTACAGTGTTTTCTTCATCAATTTCAATAATGGAAAGATACGTAACCAAGATTTGGTCAAAGGTCTTCCAAAGGGGATCTTCCAAGATTTTTCCTCTATCTACGTTTCTCATTTTTTTTGGGGAATCTCATCCACCGTCGGCGGAAATTCATCGGGTCACTCCAGATTCGAAGGCAGTTTTTAAAGCGGTTTCTTTTTTTCACGCCAACAATTCGATCCCAATTTCCAAAGCAGAAAATTCTTTGATTTCGAAGGTCTTCACTAGCATTTTTTTCGCGATTCTGAATCAAGATTTTCTGTGGCTGAGAGGCGTCATTAATAGGGGTTTAAACAAAGATGGTCGTTCGCAGGTTTTTTACAGAGGCAAAGTTTTTAGGCGGGGGTGGCTGTTTCAAATACCGTCGGTGCCGGCGTCAATGGCAGTTTCTTTTAATTTGAAGGCTTTTGGGTCCTCAATCTGCCTACATTTGGGGTTTTTTCTCCTATTTCGATTCTTAGAGCGATTTCTCAACAGGTCTCTCAAAGGGTTCGTCTGCAAATTCTTGGCGGCGAAGGCGGTCTGAAATTTGAATCTTCAAGATTGCAAATAACTTGTTTTTCTCGCCGATAAATCGGGGATTTTGTTTCTTGATGCGGTTGCTGGTGTTTATAATTAGGTTTTTCACGCCGATATTTCTTTGGTCTTTCTCACCATTGAACGCAAATGGGTATTCCAATTCTTTGAATCAACTCTCGATTTCTTTTGCGGAGGTTTGGAAAAATATTTGATTGGGTGGTTGCGATCTTTGTTGCTTAGGAGCTTTTTCCGGTCAATAAAATAGCCGATAAATTGGTTAGTGATTTGGATGCAGATTTTCTTGCTATTTTGGTGCCTTTCCGGTTTTAATTGGTTCCAGTTTCAAAGCGCGTTTCTGAATGTCAGCTTTTTCAAAATTTCCGCTGAGGTTTTCTTTCCCTGCTTGGATTTATTTCTGAATTTGATTTTGGTTATTCTTTCTTGATTGGAGATGTGGTTCTCATTGCGATACCCTTGGTTCGTTGAAATGTTAATTCCGATGTTTGTGCATATTTTCTGGGTTTCTTCCATTGATACTGGTTTTAATCAGTTTAGCTAGGTTTCAATGTTGGGTTTATTCTAGTTTGCCTGTGGACAGATTATTTGATGGTTGATTCAAATTCTTGGTTGCTCTCACTCTGTTCGACGATATGCCTTAGCGAAGTCCTGTTATTCTTTCTCTTCTTTCTAAATTGGTGAAGCGCTATGATTGGTGAGGATTGCTGCTAGGTTTATTCTTCGACGATGTTTTGTTAGCTGAGGATTTTGTTTTAGCCAGTTAGATATTGTTTCTGTTCGTCAATCCACGTTTGGCCATTACTGGGTTCAGTTGTCTTTGCCGCTGTGTTTGCGGTTCTTTTCTAGATAGGATCTTTGATGTTGTTTCTGGGTTTCTTTTTTTGATTTTTTTATTTGGGCTTTGCCCATTTGTTTGGTTTTGGTTTTTCCCTTTTGTGCTTTCACCTTGGACCGAGTTGTGGTCCCTCCTTTTTCTTTTTCTCTTTTATCAATAATACCTTTAATTTGAGGAAAAATAAGGAGTGTTTGTTAGACAAATTTAAAATCCATTGGAACTTTCTAAGTACTTTTCTTACCTTAATTAATGATCATTGGAGCGAAATGATCATTTCAATAGTATTTTGTATCAAAAAGACAAAAAATAACTAGTTATCACAAAGTTTAGTTGTCGATAATAACATTCTAAAATCTGCACCTAATGTAGATAATGGAGGGAAAAGACAGATAAATAATACTTTTGAATGCCAAAATATAAAAATTAATGATTTATCAAGGGTCATACCGAGATTATTCAGAATACTGTAGAAACCCTATTGATTTCTGTTTTAGCATGCAAAAAGAAGAAAAATAACGAGTGTTAGACTAATTTGTGATCTATTGGGAACTTCCTAAGTACTTTTCATACCTTAATTAATGATTATTGGAGCAAAATTATTATTTCAATAGTGTTTTGTATCAAAAAGACAAAAAATAACTAGTTATCACAAAGTTTAGTTGTCGAAAAAAACACTTTAAAAACTGCACCCAATGTAGATAATGTAGGAAAAAGACTAATAAATAAAACTTTTGAATGCAAAATAAAAAAAAAAAATCAAGGATTTATCACGGATCATACTGAGATTATTCATAATCCTACGGAAACCCTATTGATTTTTATTTTAGCATGCAAAAAGATGAAAAATAAGGAATGTTTGTTAGACAAATTTGAAATCCATTGGAACTTTCTAAGTACTTTTATTACCTTAATTAATGATCACTGGAGCGAAATGATCATTTCAATAGTATTTTGTATCAAAAAGATAAAAAATAACTAGTTATCACAAAGTTTAGTTGTCGATAATAACATTCTCGGGGAGAAAAGAACGACAAATAAACCTTTTGAATGCAAAAGTATAAGAATCAATGATTGATCACGGGTCATACTTAGATTATTCAGAATCCTACAAAAACCCCATATATTTCTATTTTAGCATGCTAAAAGAGTTAAACATAAGGATTGAAAAAATGGAGAGAGATGCTCTCCCCCCTCTCTCATCGGTTTCTGCGCTGACAATTCAACTTTCACGTTTACCGATGGATTCTCATCCATCTATTATTCTAAATCTTGAAGCGATTTTCTCTAATTTCCAAAGAAATAACTCATTCTCCTCTTCACACTGGAATATTGATTCTAAACTTTTGATAAATCTCGCCAAATCGCTGCTCGACATTTATCAGCAGGATCTTTCAACCCAGGGACAAAACTCGTTCTCTCAAAGTCTGTTGCCAGTTTCAGATTCGCAGGTCGATAAACCCACCTCCGATTCGCAATGTTCCGACGACAATCAATTTCCGACACAGCCCAGGGCTTCTCCCACGGCGGCTCAGGCCACGTTGTTGGATCCTTCAAAATCTTGTTCTTCGAATCCGACATTTTCGGAGATTCATCAAGATCTTTCGCCGTTGACCCAGTCAATTTTTCAGGCCGACAATCAAATTTCGATGAAGCCCAGGGCTTCTCCCACGGCGGCTCAGGCCACGTTCTTGGATCCTTCAAAATCTTGTTCTTCGAATCCGACGTTTTCGGAGATTCGTCAAGATCTTTCGCTATTGACCCAGTCAGTTTTTCAGGCTGTCCATACTCCGCTGACTTCGGAGTTGCCCAAGTCCTGTAGATTTCTCGATGACAATCAATTTCCGACGCAGCCCAGGGCTTCTCCCACGACGGCTCAGGTTCCTTCGAATCCGCCGATTTCTAAGCTTCATCAAGATTTTCCGCCGTTGACCCAATCAGCTTTTCAGGCAGTTCACACTCCGGCGATTTCGGAGTTGCCCAAGTTGTTTGTTACGACCCAAGTTTTCAACACCCAAACTTCTGATTCTCAGAGTCAATTTCCGGCGCTTCCCCGATCTTCTTTTCAGGTAGTTCAGAGTCCAAAGACGTCGGAGCTTCCCAAATCTTTTGCTAGGGTTTTAAATGCTTCGTCTGAATTACAACACCCAATATGTAAGCTGATTAATAAAGGACGATTTTACTCTGTGTTTGTCGATGAGGATTTGTATAATAAGGGCGTGGATGAGCATCGGAATTCAATAATCGGTCGTGTTTTATCGGTCAAGAACGAAAAGCCAGTTTCAACAGAAGTGTTAAAGCAAAAATTATCTGCGCTATGGAATGTTCGTGAGTCTTCTTGGAGGATGATACCCTTGGGCAAGGGTTACTACAACATTTCTTTTTTGAATCTGGAAAATAGGAGTCGGGTTTTCAACAGAACCACTTGGAATCTTGTGCCGGGTTCGATTCGATTGAGCAGATGGGTTAAAGATTTTAATCCCTATAAGGTGAGTGCCTCGGTTGCCCAGGTATGGATTCGTATCCTTGAGCTTCCTCTTGAATATTGGCATCCTTCGATTATTCTAGGAATTGCTTCGGCAATAGGTACCCCAATAAAAATAGATGATCGATCTTTAAGTAAAGTTTTTGGTCATTTTGCACGTGTTTTGGTCGAAATTGGTTTTGCCAATTCTTATCAGGATCAAGTTATGATAGAAAGGGATGGTTATAGTGCGTTTGTTTCAATTAAATATGAGAACTTGCCCCCTTTTCGCTCACACTGTGGTATTATTGGACATTACTTGGAAAATTGTAGATTTGTGAATAGGGAAGAGGGGAAAATTACCTCTGTTTCTCCAAAGGTTGCTGTTGTTTTTGGAAATAGTTCTTCTAAACCTGTTTCTAATATTTCTAAGCAGGCTGTGGGTAGTGAATTGGATAATTGTTCTACTAATTTGGTTGAGGTTCTTGATTCTCAGGTTTTAGAGGAACCTGTTGCTTGCCAGAATCTTTCTTTTTCGCATATTGCTAATTCTTTCTCTTTCGAACCAATTTCTGAAAAATCCTTTAAGGATAATGAAACTGGTGCTGTTAATTTTTGTAGTACTAATATGTTTGATGTTCTTGGCTCACAGGTTTTGGAAGAATCTGTTGCTGGAAAGGATGTTATTGAGATGGGGGATGTTCCCGTGGCTGGGTTTGATAAGTTTGATAGTGTTGTTATTTCTAATGGTTCTATTTTGGATAATTCTTCTTTTAATATGACTGTTGGTACTATTGTTGATTCTGTTTGTGTAGGGCTGATAAATCTGTTGTTGATTCTGATTGTGTTCATTTTAGTAGGGATGTTAGCTCTAGTAGGGCTGATAAATCTGTTGTTTCTGATTGTGTTAATTTTAGTAGGGATGTTAGTTCTAGTAGGGCTGATAAATCTGTTGGTATTGCTGATGCTATTAGTAAGGAGGATAATAAGGGTAGTAAAGCTTTTGGAAGGGCTGATGGTCTGTCTTCTAAGGGGGGTTGTTATATCCCCGGTTGTGGATTTTGAGATTCCTTTGAATGATAAATGGGGGACTATTAAATCTATTTTAAAGAAGCCTTCATCTCGTGCTAACTTAGTGATTGTTTCTGCAGCTGAGGGTTCGGATTTTCTTAAAATGAAGCAGGTTGCAGATCATATTTGGGAATGTGAGCCTCCTGATAAGCAGCCTGCTACTTATAAGCCTAAGACGTCGGACAAGGCTGGTGCTAAGCTGTCTAAGCGCGGCTCCTCGTCGGGTTCCAAATGAGGTTCATGGTCCTTGGGAGTTTCTGGAGGACTGTTTTGGTTAGGTTAGGGCTGATTGTTTTGGCCTTTTTCATTGTAATGACTTTTGGTCATTTTCTAGATTTCATTTTGATTTCTTCGATGATGTTCTCTTATGCTTTATTGATGTATCTTTTTATAGGGCTATCTCTTTTTTCCCTTTGATGGATTTTTCCCTAAGGAGGGTTTTGCCATCAAAGATTTTTTAACGAGGGTCCGGCCTCTTTATCGACATGTGATCACATGGCTCTAGGTTTTTCTTTTTTTATCTTTTATCAATAATATCTTTAATTTGAGTTAAAATAAGGAGTGTTTGTTAGACTAATTTGAGATATATTGAAACTTCCTAAGTACTTTTCATACCATAATTAATGATCATTGGAGCAAAATGTTCATTTCAATAGTGTTTTGTATTAATAAGACAAAAAATAACTAGTTATCACAAAGTTTAGTTGTCGATAATAACATTTTAAAATCTGCACCTAATGTAGATAATGGAAGAAAAAGACAGATAAATAAAACTTTTGAATGAAAAATCTAAAAAAATCAAGTATTTATCACGGGTCATACCGAGATTATTCATAATCCTACGGAAACCCTATTGATTTCTGATTTAGCATGCAAAAAGAGGAAAAATAAGAAGTGGAGTTTAGAAAATGTAGAGAGAGAAGCTCTCACTTCTCTCTACATTTCAGAAGTTAGTTTTCTTTTCAAGATTCATTTCAATGATTGTTCCTCACGCTTCTTCTTCAATTTTTCCATTAATTGCAATAAAGAACAGAATGTCATCAAGGAATTTTGCATAAGGAGTTTCGGTATTTCACTGAATTTCAATTCGGTAATTGGCTCGAATCTCGAGGCCAGCTGGGTATTCAAGATTTCGGATATTGGCACCATTTTCGTTCACATATTTCGAGACAAAGGCTGGAGTTTTTTAGGAAGCCCATTCAATAATCTTTTCTCAATACACAGAGTTGGGTATTCTTCAAAAATAGCTTTCATCCGGAGGATTTTTGATCGGGGTAAACACCCGGCTGCGTCACTGAATTCGGTACCTTTTCCGATCGCGTTTGTTGTGCAATTCTCTACGGTGGCAAGGTGCGGGTTTCAAACACCGTTGGCGGTAATTATGTCGTTATTGGCGGTTGTGGTTTCGAGGGGGATTTTGACACAAGAGATTTTCGGAAATATGAAGGAAGGGCATCGCCGTCATTGGAGTTCCCAATTCCAATCAAGATTCGTGTTTTGCAGAGGATTCAGTTCGGGATTCAGGAGCGGACAATTTGCACCCAATTTTTGGAGGAAAATACTCTATTCACAGTTTCTTCACCCTTGATTGTCAACAACGGAGACGGTCGCTGTAATTCTAATTAGTGGTGACGGTTATCGATTTCGATTCTAACAAAGAGCTGTTGTTTGACAGTTATTGTTTTCACTCGATTCCTCAATTTCACTTTTGTTGTCTCAAATGGTGATTCAGAAATTATTGGCTGTAGATGCAGATTCGATGTCGGTTACGAAAGCTATGGTTGTAGAGGAATTTCGATGGGTTTCGTTCTTGAGGCTCAATTCAACGACGTTTTATCAGTTCCCGCGACGACTTAAGAGACTTTAGGATGTCTGTTCAAAGGTTGAACGAGGAAATTGCTCCTCTTTGACAATTGCGATGGTAAATTCTGAAAGGGTCCGAGAGAGCCTTAAATTTTTACGAATTATAAAGTGAATAATCATTCACTTTGGATTTTTTAAGGTTCAAGAGAGTAAGTGAGGACCTACTCTGCTCAGCTTAGTAAAAAAAGAAAGGAATTTTTCGAAATAAGTACTGGCTACGATATTGGCATCAAAACAGGACATGTTATGATGCAAAATATACGTGGGCATACAGGGACACAAACAGCCCTACAGAGGCCCATAAAACCATTGCAAAAAGGCTTGTTGGGGGTACAAACAGCCCAACAGCGGCCTATTAATTCCGCCACGGGACACAAACACCCCGGGCTAAGTAGAATATTGTTTAGAGCGCAAAAAGTAAAATTGTTCAGAGTAGCATAAAATAAAAAAGAGAGTCTAATTAGGAGGGGAGTTGATGGTATGTTTGTCAGAGTGGTAGCTTGAATCACCACCTTCCCCCTCGGCTTCTTTCTCTTCGGCAGGAGGGGGGGAGCGGACTGAGTCTTCATTAAGATTGATAGGATAAGGAGGAACTTCCATGGGGAGCAAGCTAGTGGGAGTGACTTCTGTATTCTGGAGTTGAAGAAAGGCAGCATTGATGCTGGGGAGCCACCACGGCTCGTCAGGGTTCCCATCACCATCACCAGGGAAGTTGGGAGGAGTCTTCAGGGTCTAGAGGGGTGCCTCTCGATCATACTCCCCTTTAAAGTCAGAGGCCTGGTGCTGGCTGATAGCCGCGTCGAAACCATGATCTACAAAGAATGGAATACACTCGCCCGTATCTCTCAAGTAGCTTGGACTGCTCCTGTAGGCCTTTAACCAGGAGGAGTGAAGAGAGCCCAAAAACCTCTGGCTTATAGGAGAGGTAAAAAGAGCGCCCAAGAAGTACTTGATCCCTTTAGTCCTAAATTGTGATTCTGCCTCCTTCACCCGAGTTTAAGCCAGTTTGGCCTCTTCTGCAGCTACCGTTACCTGAGAGTGCAGCTTCTTGCATTCTGCAATGGGTTGGTTACGGTCTGAGGTGAACTCCTGGGTCTTTAACTTCTCTAAAACTAGAAGGGACTCTAAGTCCCCTTTTGCCACGATTAGAGAGTTATAAGAAGAGGTGGCCAGATCGGAGAAAATAAGTCAAACTAGCATAGGGACAATAGTAAGTGTTGGAATAAATTTATCAAAATTAGCATGATAAAGTTAGAGAGGAATTAAAAGACATACCTCGGAGAAGGATGCAGAGGCTCAGGCCAGTTTCTCCCCAAGGGGCAAGCCTGCTAGAGACCTAGCAGTACCCGGGGAGACCCACCTTTAGCAAAAAGAAGAGAGGGGATCCACCTCCTCAGGATAATGTGCTTCCAAATCTACATGGGGGACGTGGGCTGAAGTGTCCTTTTTTCTTTTTTGTTGTTTTCTCCCGGCTTCAGGACGAGGAGGGAGAGGGATATCTTGAGAGCTTGTGGCTTTTCCGGAAGCTGATCGGGTTCTCTTTGAAATAGATGCAGAAGTAAGGATGGAAGTAACAGGGGCTGGCAATACAGATAAAAATGGCGGGCCAGCCCAATAAGGCCCAATGGCATAACCGAATACCCTCAATAGAGGGAGGAAAACTCGAAGTGGGCTTAAGCCCGGATTAATCACAGAGAGGCTGCAAAGCCCGAACCTGGCTACAGGCAGACCACAAGACCTAAGCCTGGGTACAGGTAGGCCGCGAGGCCCAAACCTAACTGTAGGTGGGCCGCGAGGCCCAGATGAGATATGAAGCCCATGAGCTGTACGATAAAATTGAGGAAACAAGAGAAGTAACAATCGGTTGAGAAGATTAAGGCCCAAGTCAAGGAATATTCCTCATATTCTCCACTGACCGGGTCCAACCTCCGTCCAGGGAGGGAAATCGTAGGCACTATGCAGTTTTCTTGAGAAGAAAGATATCCACGCACGACCTCATGAGAGAACGTGCAGGATAATGCCATGAAATCATGATAGTAGTTATTATTCCTAAAGTACGTATAAATAACACCCCCAGAAGGGAGGTAACGGTATCGAATAACTATCACTCTTACTTAGCTACTTCTTACGTACTTTCTTGAGTGTTTTCCGGTGATCTGACTTAAATGTCGGAGTGCCTACGCCGGAGAACTCTCCGGCATGTTTTGTAGGTACGTTCGTGTGAGAGGAGCTAAGGATTGCACTGCGTAAAGGCTTTACCCACGTGAAACCTAGGTGGGGAAATGAGTCCAGGTCAGTTTTTACGCATAATTGGCGCCGTCTGTGGGAAGGAAGAGCTGAGACGTGAGTTTCAACTTCTTTTCTATCATTTCAAAGAAAGATATCATGACTGGTGAACGTACACCCATGAGACCGATTGCACTAGTACCGGCTCGGGGAAGGACAACCCACACAAATCTAACTCAGGGCGAAGCTGCATCCAACCTCGTGCCACCTGCTGTTGTGCCCAACACTTGAGGAACACCACTTGTTACGGATGTACGAGACAAAAACTCATCTCCTGGTCAGCGCCACCCAGGAGTAGGAATTGCTGCTAGAGAGAGAGAGAGGCTAACCTACCAGCTTCTTCCTCTGCGATTACAGAAGGAATCCCTATAGTTGGGGTCCCAGGAGCTACCAATATTCCAGTGAGGGGGACACCTTAGAGAATACCAGAACCGGCTGCCCCTATCGCTCTCACTCAGGAGTAACTGGATGATATGATAGCCCAAGCCGTGGCAAGAGCAATGATGGAGGGGGGAGGACCCCCACTTGTAGGAAGGACAGGAGAAGCAGGATCGGGAAACCTACCTGCTCGATCCCAGCCTGGGAGGAGTAGGCAGGATGAGCATCAAGAAGAACGAAGAAGAGAGGTGGAGTCCAAAAATCAAGAGGAGGTCCTGGGAGCAGAAGGAGTCCAAGAAAGAAGATCAGCAATTCCCAGACGAAGGGAGGCTGGTCCAGAAGAAGCTGCACGGAGAGGGAGACAGCCCCCCTACAGCGAGGGAGTAAGATCGAGGAAGAGGGTACATGAGATACCCAGTCAGAAGCCATGAAGGACCAGATTAGGTCCCTGAGGAAACAGATGGATAACATGAAACACCAGATGGAGAACCGGGTTAGTATGCCTAGACCCGTTACTGGTTGTCAATTTACTGAGAATATCTTACAGGATGAATTGTCTAACAATTTTAAACCTCTTAATTATGAATATGATGGTACGACTGACCCCTATGACCATTTGGTGAGATTCGAAAATTCGGCCCTCCTCCGTCGATATGGGGAGGGTGTGAAGTGCAGGGTCTTTCTTACCACTCTGTCTAAGGCGGCCCAGTAGTGGTTTAGCCATCTGGAGCCCAACTCCATTGGCTCTTTCGAGCAGTTTGGAGAGTTGTTTTTGCACTAGTTCGCCAGTGCGAGGAGACAACCTAAAGCTACGTTCACATTATTCAACATGAAGCAAGGAGAGAGTGAGAGCTTGCGAGCCTTCATGAAGAGATTCAATCAGGCGGCACTGGAAGTCCCAACCACCACCCCAGAAGTCAAGATTAATGCTTTCACCAGCAACCTCCGAGGCGGAGACCTATTCTCTTCTCTGGCGAAGAAGCTGGTTCAGATATTTGATGAGTTGCTGAGAAGAGCAGAGAAGTATGTCACACTGGAAGAAGTGACAAAGGCAAAGAGAGCAGATATTAAATTAGGTGGACCTGAGAAAAAGAAGGAGTCAGCCAAGAAAGGCTCAATGACCGAGCCAGATAAGGCGACGAAATCTGGACCTCGCTCCAGGTTTGACAAATACACCCCTCTGAAGCTGGAACCTGCGGAATTATTAGAGGTAGCATCTGACCACCTAGAAATGAAGTTTTCTTGGACACGATCCAGAGGGCCGATGAGGCCCAAGTCAGATAAGTTTTGTCGTTTCCATAACGAATATGGGCATGACACTAATAATTGTTTTCACTTACCTGATGAGATTGAAAGGATGATTCAAGCAGGTCATCTTAAAGAATTTGTTTACGTAAATCGAGTCAATTCCAGAGGACAAAAAAGAAAGGAGGCTGATGACAAAGCTGAAGAGAAATGAAAGATGATTGAAGGGAGGCAGGAGGAGAGACCCTCCCAGAAGAGAGGACTAATCCAAATGATAGGAGGTCCAGCCGAGGGAGACTCGTTCCATTCACGAAAAGCTGGAGAGAGGATCCTGAGGAGAGAGGTAAGAGAAATGTCAAGGGAGATGAATAAGAAGGAGGTAGGCCATTCACCCTGGATTCATTTTGGTCCAGAGGATGGAGGCCTCAGGAAGGAAGACGACAGTGATGCTTTAGTCATCACAACAGATGTGGCCGGATACACTGTTCCGAGGATCTTCGTAGACACAGAGAGCTCAGCTGACATCATTTTCTTGTAATGCTTCAAGAAAATAAATTTGAAAGTGGAATTACAGCCGGTGGATACTGCGCTATATGGATTTACAGGGGGAGCAGTTCACCCCCTTAGTCAGGTAGCCCTCCAGGTGGGGCTGGGCAATGCTCCACGGAGGAGGGTGGTAATGGCGAATTTTTTTATTGTTGATGTACCCTCATCTTATAACATGATCTTTGGTAAGCCAATATTGAATTTATTTCAGGTGGTCATATCAACCTATCACATGAAACTTAAGTTTCCAGTAAATGATGAGGTGGGTGAAGTAGTTGGTGACCAGCTGCAGTCTAGGAAATGATACGTGGAGGCAGTGAAGATGATCGATAAAGAGCTGCATCGCAGTTTGAAAAGAGACAAGGATGCGGATCATGAATCCAAGAGATGTAAGATCACGGAGGAAGCTGATCCTCCAAAAATGAGAGCTGAAGAAGAATTGATGATGGTTGAATTGTATCCAGACAAGAAGGGTACACAACAAGGATTGGGGCCCAGCTGGAGCCAGAATTGGAGAAAGAGCTGATAACAACTTTACAAAAAAATGCAGATGTGTTTGCTTTTTCTTCCTCTGACATGACAGGTATTCCGGAGGAGGTGGCCATTCACCACCTCAACGTGGATCCTAAAGCCAAGCAAGTAAAGAGTGTGAAGGTGGATGAACATGTGGCCGGCCTGGAGGAAGCTTTTTCAGTGCTAAGGTTGAATGGCATGAAGCTGAATCCGGCCAAGTGTTCTTTTGGAGTGAGGTCCGGGAAATTCCTCGGATACATGGTGACCCAGCGGGGTATTGAAGTCAACCCTGCCAAAGTGAAAGTTGTGCTTGATATGTAGCCCCCCACAAATATCAAGGAGCTGCAGAGACTAAACAAAAGGATTACAACATTAAGCAGATTCATAGCCAGATCTGCAGAGAGGAGCCACCCCTTCTTCAGGATTCTGAGGAAGGGATCTAGGTTCGAGTGGGATGAACGATACCAGCAGGCATTTGAGGAGCTTAAACAACACTTGGCCCAGTTACCTACGTTGATGAAGCCAGTACCAGGGGAGACACTTTACCTTTACCTCTCTGTAGGTGGGGTCTCACTTAGCTCAGTGCTGGTGAGGGAGGAGGGGTCAACCCAAAAACCTGTTTATTATATCAGTAAACTAATTCAAGGTGCAGAAGAGAGATACTCGGAGATAGAGATGGAAGCCCTAACTATAATGGTCATGGCCCAGAGGTTACGACCTTATTTCTTGTCACATAAGGTCATCGTTCGGACTAATTATCTTCTGAAACAGGTAATTGGCAGAGCCAGGGAGAATGGTCAAGTGGGCCGTCGAGCTGGGGGAGTATGACGTGGATTTTGAACCACAGAGGACTATCAAAGCATAGGCCTTGTCTGACTTTATTCAGGAAGGTACACATGAGTTGCAAGAAGGAGAATGGAGAGTATACATGGATGGCTCCGTATCCATGCAAGGTTGCGGAGCGAGGATCGTGATCATTGATCGGCCAGGAAACACAAGTTGCAGTGAGATTTTAATTCATTACCTCTAACAATGGAGATGAGTACGAGGCCTTGATTCGAGGAGCGAAGATGGCCGCAGAGCTGGGAGCAGGTCGAGTGGTCATATTTTCGGATTTCCAGCTTGTAATCCAGCAGGTTACAGGGGGGTACGAAGCAAAAGACGAGAAAATGATAGCCTATCTCCGCCAAGTAGCAGAGCTGCAGGGAAGATTCAGTTCTTTTGAGGTCAGACAAATACCTCGAGAGGAAAACTCCAGAGCGGATAGCCTGTCCAAGCTGGCGAGTTCCTCAACACTGCAGGGAGGGGGGAAGATTACCCTGGTGACTGCAGAAGCAGAAGCTACGGTTTCCTCAGTATGGGTCATCGGAGCTGAAGATAATTGGGGACCAGCATTTATCGAGTGTTGCAGAACCCGGAGAGCTGCCCACATAAAAGAAAAGCTCAGAAATGGAGAATCCGATACACGATGATCAGAGATAAGATGTACCGGCGGTCCTTCACGCAGCCTTACTTGAGGTGTTTATCCCCTTAAGAAGGGAGGTACGTTATTAAGGATATCCATGAAGGTTGTTGTGCTGACCATGTAGGGGCTCGAGCAATAGTTCAAAAAGCCTTGAGGGCTGGATATTTCTGGCCTACCATGACCCAGGATGCCAAAGACTAGGTAAAAAAGTGTGAAAAATGCAAAAAGCATGGCTGCCTTATCCACCTCCCTGTAGAGGAGATGGGGGCCATGCACTCGCCATGTCCCTTTGTGAAATGGGGGATAGACTTGGTGGGCCCATTCCCGATCGCAGTGGGCCAGCGGAAGTTTCTAGTGGTAGCAGTGGACTACTTTAGCAATTGGGTCGAAGCTGTACCTCTAGCGAGGATCGAGGAAGGTAATATAATCAAATTTTTTTGGAGATATATTTGCTGCAGGTTTGGCATACCCAGAATCCTAGTATCAGATAATGGGACCCAGTTTACGGGAAACATGGTACGGGAATGGTGTGATAATCGGAAGATCATTCAGAGGTTCACCTCGGTGGCACACCCTCAAGCCAATGGCCAGGTTGAAGTCACCAACAGAACCATTGTAAACGGGATACGTGCCCGCCTGGACAAAGATGGAGGGAGGTGGGTAGATGAGCTGGAGTCAGTTCTGTGGGCTTATCAAACCACTCCTAGAGAGCTAACAGAGGAGTCCCCTTTCCACTTAGTGTATAGGGCAGCTGCAGTCATACCTTCTGCAGTGGGGATGGAGACACATCGTCTAGCCCACTTCCAGGAAGGTAGAAATGAGGAATAGATGAAAGAAAACCTGGACATGCTAGAGGAGGAGCGCGAAATGGCCCACCTGAAAGCTGAGAAATACAAGAATTGCATAAAGGCTGCTTATGACCAGAAAGTCATAAGTCGGAGGTTTGAAGAAGGAGACCTGGTGTTGAGATAGACTGATAAAATTGAAAAACATTGGAAAGCTCGATCCCAAGTGGGAAGGGCCATATAAGGTGATTAAGGTCCTTAGAGGGGGAGCTTATGAGTTGCAAGACATGGATGAAAATCGACTGGCTAGACCCTGGAATGTCTGTCGATTGAAGAAGTTTTACACTTAAAGAAAGTACCCACCTCGCTGCAAGTAGGTGGTTCTTTTTCTATCTTAGAGTTGATTTGTTTATGTCATTTGAATTCTGAGTTTGATGTAATTTCGTTCCACTAGTACTCTTTTTCCCCTGTCTGTGGGTTTCCCATGGGGTTTTACCGTAGGGAGATTTTTTAAAGAGGCCGGCCGAGTTAGTTCTTGACTTGTGTTGATTGATTATGGTCAATGAAACAAATCTGTTTATCAATTAATGAAAGAAATTCTTCATTATTCATGAGTTTGCCAGTTTATTCTTTCGTTGATTACGATTGAGATGATATAATTTTGAACTATTTAATACAATTGAATCACGACACACGATCGATTGTATGAGAATTGATAACTTTCGAAAAAGTTAAATGAATGAGTAAAATGCACGAAAGCATTCAATGAGAAAAACAAACATGATGAATATGTGCAAAATGAATTGACATCAATCAATATAGAAAGAAGCTAAGAGATAGCTTCGAGAAACTAAGTTGAACCTACAGAGAAGGTTTAACCCACATAAACCCAGAGAAGGATTGTAAGAGATAGCTTCGAAACATGAAGTTAAACCTACAGAGAAGGTTTAACCCACCTATACCCAGAGAGGGGTTGCAAGAAAAGAAGCTAAGAGATAGCTTCGAAACATAAAGTTAAACCTACAGAGAAGGTTTAACCCACCTAAATCCAGAGAAGGGTTGCAATAATTGAAGCTAAGAGATAGCTTCAGGAAACTAAGTTAAACCGGCAGAAAGGGTTTAACCAACCTATACCTAGAAAGGGTTCCAAGAACTGAGGCTAGGAGATAGTTTTGGGATACTAAGTTAAACCTACAGCAAGGGTTTAACTATGCTTAAACCCAGAAGGGGTTCCAATGATGCAAAATCTAAGACACGGCTTTAACAAAAGCCTAGATCAAAACCACAGAGAGAGGTTTTTGTTATCCTAAACCTGCAGAGAGGTTTTTGGGAAGGGAAGCTAAGAAAGCATCAGAAGAGTAAATTAAGCCTACAGAAAGGGTTTAATTAACTTAAACCCAGGAAGGGTTATGGAAATCTAAGTTAAGCCTACGAATGGTGCACAACTTACCTACACCTCGAAAAGGTCTACAAGAGTAAAAACTAACAAATAGTTTTATGCAAGCAAAGTTATATCTACGGCAGGGATTTGACTAACTTAAGCCTAGATAAGGTTTAGAACATAGAGGCTAAGGGATAGCTTCGAAAATGCAGAGTTGAACCTAGGAAAGATGTTTAACCGACCTAAGCTGGAGTAAGGCTTTTAGAATCAAGGCCAAAGAGTAGTTGAGGAAATAATGTTAAAACCTATAGAAAGGATTTAATTAGCGTAAACCCAAAGAAGGGTTCCAGAGTAAAAAGCTGAAAGTCAGCTTCGAAGATACCTAGTTAAACCTACAGCAAGGGATTAACTGGCTCAAACCCAAGAGGGGTGCAATAGTGAGAAGTCTGAGATGGGGCTTCGAGAAAAGACCATATCAAATCTACAGAAAGAGGTTTTGGTTATCCTAAACCCGTAAAAAAGGTTTTTCAAGGAAGAATGCTAAGGAAGCTTCAGGAGAATAAGTTAAGCCTACAGAAAGGTCTTAGCTAAACCTAAGACTAGAGAGGGTTTTTTAGAATTAAAGCTAAGAGATAGCTTTGAAGGAAACTAAGCTAAACCTACAAAAAAGGTTTAAACTTACCTAAATTGAGGTAAGCTCTTTTCTGGAGAAACTAAGTTAGACCTACAAAGAAGTTCAATTCAGTGGAAACCTAGAAAATAGGGTTTTACAATTTAAAATTGAAGTTGTCTAGAGGGTTTGAGTATATTCAAGCCCTAGAGGAATTGTGCGAAGAGAGGAATCCAAGATATGGCTTTGAGAAAGCCTAGGCTAAACCTCTAAAAGGGGTCGTAACCTGTTTAAACCTAGAGAAAGGGTAACTGCAAGCTTAGAAAAGCTACCTGGAGAAACTCCTCAACTAAAAAGTCAAGGGAAATCTAATGATCTGGGTTCAAGCGGAACCTAAGGTATTAACCCCTAAGAATGAAAAAGGGAGAATTCTAAGCAGATGGGTTACCAACCTATGTGAAAAGGCTTACACTTAAGCTACAACCAGCCTATGCACTTAAACTAGCAGCCTAGAGGCTAACAGTTTGAAATCATGCGAACAAGTGCATATAAAAAAGCATGCAGCTCCCGGCGAGGGAGGATATGAGCACACAAAACTCCCGGCAAGGGAGGACATAAATTATTTAGCAAGAAACTAATTCCCGGCAAGGGAAGATAAGCATTATGTGCGAGAACGAACTCCCGGCAAGGGAGGAAAGCACCTATTCATTACAAAAAAGTCCCCCGACAAGAGGGGCAATAAAAGTTCAAACTCCCTACAAGGGAGGACAGAGTTTGCGTGCTAAATCAGCACCAAAAATAGCAAAATAAATTATTCATTACAACCCATTAAAAGAAAGCAAGAAAGAAAGATTGTCTTAGAGATTAACAGTACTGATATTCAGGCAGGGGATCGATGAGGTGGTTCTGTCTCAGCGGAAGCAGCAACCACCTCAGCATCCTTCTCCAAAGCACGAGCAATGCAAGCCTCCTCTTGAGAAGCTGGAATCTCTGCAGTGAGGGTGAATAGAGGCTGATCGATAGGGGGCATCTAGGCGGAAGTTACTTCAATCTTTAACGGGTCCGAGACAATCTGGCTTAAGACTGGAGACCACCAGTCCTCCTCAATAGACCTAGAAGGGTCACCTTTGAAGTGTGGGGGAGTGGGCCGGCAAGAGGGCTGGTCCTATCAAACTCCCCCGTGAAAGAGGGATCACTCTGCTGTTGCACAGCTGCATCAAATTCGTAATCATAGAAAAATCGAATATAAGGTCCCATATCCCCGAGAAAGTTGGGATGACCTAAGTACTGCTTCCGCAAGCTGGGCCATAAAGCATGCAAAAAGTGCTGATTGGGTTCAGAGTAGAAAACAGTCCACAAACAGGACCGCGCTCCCTCCTCCAAGGCCTTTTGATGCACCTGGGATTCTTGCAGGGCTTGGTAGACAGCCGGGTCATTGGTTTCTTTCTCGGCAGCCTCACGTGCTGCCTGGGCTTTTGATAGCTCCGCCTCAATATTCTTGATACGAAGGGATGCGAGAGTGGCCTTCTTTTTCTCTACTAAGAGAGAGTCCTCCAAATCCTTAATCTGTGGCGAGGGGAGGAGGTTGGAAGGACTCCACAAGCTAGATAGCAGAATACCTAACTGAGACCCAGAAAACACCACTAGTGTTAAACACTCACTCTGAGAGAGGCATATTGACAATTATGCTGAAATAGAAAATTACCTGAGCAAAGTGGCCTGCGGCCTGGTGTCGCTGCTGGTTGGGAGGGAGGTTAACGAGCCTCTCACAATCTTCGGTAGAGATTAACTCACTGAAAAAACTTGCTGGCAGAAGTACTTGAGGAATAAGAGTCCACGTCAATAGGAGTAGAGGAGTGACCTTGGCTATGCCTGGTCGGATATTTTCGCCGGAAAGTATCTCTAGAGGGGAGAGAACCCTGGCCGGTCGCAGCCTTGCCTTTTGCAGTCTTAGACTTCTTTGGGGGAGGGGCATCAGCTTCTGGATGCTCCGTGGGAGCAGGAGGAGGAGATGGAGGTGCGTCAAGAGCATCACTTAGAGAAACAAGAGGAGGGGCTTACTCGGAAGAATTAGCAGGACCCCCCAAATCTTTAGATAACCACAGCA
This sequence comes from Paraleonurus japonicus, assembly GCA_030762865.1. NCBI lineage: Eukaryota > Viridiplantae > Streptophyta > Magnoliopsida > Lamiales > Lamiaceae > Paraleonurus > Paraleonurus japonicus. Next base: position 5,616,696 of record CM061055.1, on the reverse strand, counting down.
TGTCTGAAAAACCAAGAAAAAGGTAAGTTCAACAGTGGTTATAATAATATACGTACACTACAAAAATAAGCAGATGATTACCGTCTCCCGCTTCGAGAGGAACCCTCACAGAACTGAATTTAAGTGGGAAAGGAGGTGGGGGTTGGAGCAGAGATCGGGTAAATAAAAATACCCATGTGCATCTACGTGGGCGTTCAGCATTTGGACAACCCGACGATTAGTGGAGGAAGGAATTTGGCAAGAAGGGCCTGCGGGAGATGGATTCTTATAAACCCATTTCTGATTTTTAAAAGACCAAGGACGATCGGGGGTCACAAAAACATAGTGATCACTCCAGTCTTTGTTAATATTTGGGGCTTTACCAAGGAACATACATTTTTCTTTCACTCTACCGCTCACATAGAAGAATGGACCAGCAGTTTTACAATTGTATTGAGAGAAAAACAATTCGGCAGATGGTTTTCCCCCATTCCCCTTGAGGAGAAAATAAAAGGAAACCATCATTTGAATCGCGTTGGGGACAAACTGATTAAGAGGGACCCCATATAAATCAGAAAGTTGGCAAAGAATTTAGGAGGAGGGAGTCTCAACCCTGCTTCAAACTGGGCATGCCAGAAAGCGAGGGTTGGGGGAGTGACTAGATTGGGACGCTCGCCTTGGCCGGGCATGGACAAATGATAACCTGAAGAAATAAGGTTATCGGCAGAAAAAAGCTACCTAGGGTTTTTTCTTTAAGTTTCGAAGAACCCGCAAAGGAGTCCCAGAAATGGCTCCTATCTATCTCAGGGGAAGACGACGAGACAAGAGAGGCATCCCTACGAGAGCAAGGGATTGGAGAACGGTGGGAGCTCTGTGAAGAGTTCCGAGTGGGAGAGGGGGTTCTGGAAGAACTCGAGGAAGACATAGATTGAAAACCTACTTATGTAAATCAAAAGAGAAAAGGGAAGAGTTACCTGGAGATGAGGAAGAAGGGCGGAGCACAGGAGGAAGGATTTCAGCGAAGAGATTTGTAGTAAGGAGAAACAGTGTGAACGAAATTATGAAGGAGAAGAGGAATAGTAAGTGAAACTGATTTGAAATGAAAGAAGAAATTAAAGAAAGCGTGTATCAGTAATCAAAACTAAAGAACAGATGCATGCTCGACAGCTGGCATGTGTGGGAACCGAAGAGTCGCTAGACTCCAAACAGTTAGCGAGAGGGGATGTACCCTAAAAGTCAAAGCTGCAGGGAGGTTTACCTGACCTTCCTTACTCTAGTAAGCTCCAAGATCGCTCACCACAGAGTATGGGAGAGTGGTTGATACAGATAAAAATGGCGGGCCCAACTACACGTAGGGCCCAAAGATATTCAGCCCAATAAGGGCTAATGGCATAACCGAATTACCCTCAATAAAGGGAGGAAAACCCGAGGTGGACTTAAGCCTGGATTAATCACAGAGAGGCTGCAAAGCCCGAACCTGGCTACAGGCAGGCCACGAGACCCAAGCCTGGGTACAGGTAGACCGCGAGGCCCAAACCTAACTGCAGGTGGGCCGCGAGGCCCAGATGAGATATGAAGCCCATGAGCTGATAGTAATCAGGCCCATATGGGCGAATTACACGATAAGATTGAGGAAACGAGAGAAATAATAATCGGTTGAGAAGACTAAGGCCCAAGTCAAGGAGTATTCCTCATATTCTCCACTGACCGGGTCCAACCTCTGTCCAGGGAGGGAAATCATAGGCACTATGCAGTTTTCTTGAGAAAAAAGATATTCACGCACGACCTCATGAGAGAACGTGTGGGATAATACCATGAAACCATGATAACGGTTATTATTCCTAAAGTACGTATAAATAACACCCTCAGAAGGGAGGTAACGATATCGAATAACTATCACTCTTACTTAGCTACTTCTTAAGTACTTTCTTGAGTGTTTTCCGGTGATCTGACTTGAGCGTCGGAGTGCTTACGCTGGAGAACCCTCCGACGTGTTTTGCAGGTACGTTCGTGTGAGAGGAGCTAAGGATTGCACTGCGTAAAGGCTTTACCCACGTGGAACCCAGGTGGGGAAACAGACCCAGGTCAGTTTTTACGCATCACACAACATATTCTTTAATTCTCTTTCATCTCTTTTTCCACTATATCAACAACCCAACCCAACCTATAAAATAATTTTTTTTAATAATTACATATTATGTATAACCAATATTTATTACATACGCAACCACATCGAGACAAACCTTTGATTTTTATCTTGTGTTTTATCTTCACTTATCACAATTCAAGAAGACATTAAGGCTAAATCTTCTTTCGCATGCCAAACATCTTTTCTCGTCTTTTGATTTGTCTCTCGAAATAACTGCGTGAGACATTTTTCAGATGTTTGAAATTGTTCAGAAACGGAAACTTGGTTAAAATTTGGAGAAAATTGATAGTTTGGATAATTTTGAGAGCTTGGATAGCTTTGAGAATTTAGATAATCTTGAAAATTTGGATAATTTTGAGAGTTTGGATAATCTTGAGATTTTAGATGATTTTCGGAGTTCAAAAAAGATTAAAAATTGGGATAATTTTGGGAGTTTGGATAATTTGAATCCATGATAAGAGATGAATATTAGGAGGAAAAAACTAGAACAAATAAGAGAGAAAATAAGTTTGTGATTCAAAATATCTCAATATTGGTCTCTATTTATAGAAAAAAAATCTCGAATCTTGATGTATTTTTTTTTTACGGATAATATACCTAATCGAAAATCTAAATTTTATCTAAATAAAATCACACCCTCCAATTATAGCTTGTCATGTGTCAATTGGAGGGTATATAACTTTTCACAACCCATTGGTTGTGCAACGACTGAGTCGTGAGGCTTTTCTGAATAATTTTTTTTTATTATTATTTTTTGTCATCTAGCGGGGCATAGGTCGTGGACGACCCGCGATAAACTCAGTCTTATATGGAAGAACATACTGACAGATTTAGCGATGGATTTTAAAACCTGTCAATAAATCTTTTACCAAATTAAAAACATCGCTCTTTAGTTATTTACCAATGAATCATTTCCTCGAAATTTTATTTACCGTTGGTAATAAAATTCTTCAACAAATGCCCAATTGACTAAAACACTGTTGTATGCGTATTTTAAAGATAAATATTTAGGGTCTATTTACTTTGAAAAATAAAAATTACATTGGTGTGATGAAATAGGGGATGGAGATGAAATTTGACATTTTTTTCTTTCATTTACACAAGTGGATTTGATAAAATTCAATTAATAATTTTATCTTATCTAATATTTACTTTCTTAAATACCTAATATTTACTTTCTTAAATACGATGATAGAAAATAATATTTTCACTTAAATATCCTCTCAAGCTCTCCTGTCCTAGCTTCGCATTCTCAGTTCATAAAAATTTAATGCAGTGAGTTCATAGTATCCTGTATCAGAATCAAGGAACTGAAATTGATAGAAATTCGTCCATACAAAACCATGCAAGCAAGAAGGATCCGTTGGTCGTGTAAGATGGGCCAATCACAAGGGCAAGAGCTAAGAAAATCAAGGAAGTCATGATGATACTTGTGGAGGAAATAAAAGACAAAGTCCAAGTGAATTCTAACTTGAGCCAAATGAAGAATATTGTTCAAGTTGATGGGCTGGGTTTTGCATGAAGTGTTGGACTCTTATCATATCCAAATAGAAGGCCCAAGATTGAGAGTCAGGCATACAATTTTCGTCCATGCATAAGGACCCTTCAAGAATGACTCTTCATTTTAGTCAAAGTGTGTTAATTAAGTATTTATTAAGTTCTAGATACATAGTTTACATTTATTAATTCTTGACTAGTCTTCAAGTCACCTAAATGTGTTCACATTAGAGAATTAAAGTGTCTTCATGATATGCTCATGCATGAAGGCCACTTAAGAGTTGTTTGTAGCCTATAAATAGGTGATGCATCCATTTGTAAAAGGGGACGATTTTTTAGTACGAAAATTTCATTATTGGATAAGTTATTTCTCTTGTGAGATTGTTTTATTTGAGAACTTATCAAGATTCTTGAGCAAGATCTTGTGGCGTTCAACTATACCAAGGTTCTTGGCTCTTCTATAGCCAACGGGTCGAGATTCGTTCTAGCTCTAAGTAAGATCAAACCAGATTCATGATTTGGGTAGATCCGCTGCTTATTTTATACTTTGGGTTCTTAGATCATTATATCTAATGGGTCCTTCGTCTCTATCCGCATCAGAAATTGCCCAAAATTGAAAGAACCCATATCCGGCAATTATGAAGAACAATTTCATCGAATTGGTACAAACATAATTAACTAAAGTGTATGAACCTGACATTAGAAGGCACGACCAGATTTCTGAAGAAATCGCAAGAGGGGAGGGGTGGAAGAAAAGCTTGCTCAAACAATATTTTTAATTGCATAAGTTAGAAACATTAATTACTTTAACGAAAAACAGTAACATGAGGCTCCAATTTACCTCCTCAGTCATAAACAAATGAAAAAAATTTGAAAAAAATTGAAGCAAACAAATTGCTTCGTCTGGAAAAGGAAAAAAAAACCAAAATGAAGATTTAGTCATAAAACATTATCACACAAAATTTTGATTTTTGGATCCACTATCAAACATTATCACACAAAATTCTGATTTTTGTAAACAGATCCTTAATCATTGATAAATACCAATATTTATGAAATGCCTCGTTAAAACCTTCGGTATTATCGATGGAAAAATATATGTCAGTAATTTTTTTTAAACGAATATGTGATCAATCTGTATTATCATCGGAATACAATTAATTATTTAATTATTAAATTCATGTGTAAATACCAAATTTTTTATAGTGAAGACAATTAGTGAGCGATCAAGCATAATGAACATGAGAGACGTTAATTGTATGTTCACATTTGTTTCCTCAATTATCACATGGTTACATGGTTCTTGATACACATGTTTGCCTTTATCGGAAATGTTGATGCAGCGCAAGCGTAACAATAGATACGAACTCCGTTGATTCTATGAATACTCGGGGAACACAAAAGATACATAGGCGAACATGTCTCAAAAGAGAAAAACCTCAATATATTAATTCATCATTCAACTGACTTTCATTTACAACCCACAAGCCTTTAAATACTAACTTTGAATGACCATTCATATACTAAAATACATAAGATTTAGCAAAGTGTAATAAATAAAGCTTAAATACACTAGACTTATTTTCATCTTCATCATATGTGATGCGGATAAAAATGTCAGGCCCAACTACACATGGGGCCCAGGAATATTCAGCCCAATAGGGCCCGATGACGCAATCAAATACCCTCGATAGAGGGAGGAAGATCCGAGGTGGACTAGAGCCCACTTCCGGTTGCAACCTAACTGCAGAAGGGCCACGAGGCCTAAACCTAACTAGATGGGCCAAGAGGCCCAAACCTAACTGCAGGTGGGCCACGAGGCCTAAACCTGGCTGCAGGTGGGCCACAAGGCCCAGGCGAGGTTTAAAGCCCTTAAACGGGTATTGACCATGCCCATGTCGGCCACTTATCTGATAAGATCGAGAAATGTGAGAGATAACGAGCAGTTGAGATAATTAAGGCCCAAGTCAAGGAATATTCCCCATATTCCTCATTGACTGGGTCCAACCTCCGTCCACGGAGGGAAAAACGTAGGCACAATCAGATTTCTTGAGAGAAAAGATATCCACGCACGATATCATGAGGGGACGTGCGGGATAATACCCTGACACCGTGGTAACGGTTATTACTCCACAAGTACGTATAAATAACACTCTCAGAAGGGAGGTAACGGTATCAAATAACTATCACTCTTACTTAGCTACTTCCTACATACTTTCTTGAGTGTTTTCCGGTGATCTGACTTGAGCGTCGGAGTGCCTACGCCGGAGAATCTTCCGACGTGTTTTTTGCAGGTACGTTCGAGAAGAGCTAGGGATCTTATTGCGTAAAGGCTTTACCCACGTGAACCCAGGTGGGAAAACGGGCCCAGGTCAGTTTTTACGCATCAATTGGCGCTGTCTGTGGGAAAGAAGAGCTGAGACATGAGTTTTAACTTCTTTTCTTTTCTGATTATCTGAAAGAAAGACATCATGACCAGCGAACGTACACATATGAGACCGATTGCACTAGTACCGGCTCGAGGAAGGGCATCCCCCGCAAATCCAACACAGGGCGAAGCTGCATCTAACCCTGTGCCACCTGTTACTGTGCCTAACATTGGAGGAACACCACTTGCTACAGTGGTGCGAGACGAAAGCTCAACCCCTGGCCAGCGCCACCGAGGAGTAGGAGCTGCTGCTAGAGAAAGAGAGGTTAACCTACCTGCTTCTTCCTCCGCGATTCCAGAAGGAATCCCTATAGCGAGGGCCCCCGGAGCCGCCAATGCTCCAGCTAGGGGAATACCTCAAAGAATGCCAGAACCAGCTGCCCCCATCGCTCTCACTCAGGAGCAACTGGATGACATGATAGCTCGAGCTGTAGCAAGAGCAATGATGGAGGGGGGAAGAACCCCACCTGCAGGAAGGATAGGAGAAGCAGGACCGGGAAACCTGCCCGCTCGATCCCAGCCTGGGAGGAGTAGGCAAGACGAGCATCAGGAAGAACGAAGAAGAGAGGTGGAGTCCAGAAACCAGGAAGAGGTCCTGGGAGAAGGAGTCCAAGAAAGGAGATCAGCAGTTCCTAGACCAAGGGAGGCTGGTCCGGAAGAAGCTGCACAGGGGAGGGAGACAGCCCCCCTACAGCGAGGGAGTAAGATCGAGGATGAGGAAGAGGGTACAGGAGATACCCAGTCAGAAGCCATGAAGGACCAGATCAAGTCCCTAAGAAAGCAGATGGAAAACCGGGTTAGTATGCCTCGACTTGTCACAGGTTGCCAATTTACTGAGAATATTTTACAAGATGAATTGCCTAGAAATTTTAAGCCTCTTAACTATGAATATGATGGTACGACTGACCCCTATGACCATTTGGTGAGATTTAAAAAATTCGGCCCTCCTCCATCGATTTGAGGAGGGTGTGAAGTGCAGGGTCTTTCTTACTACTCTATCTAAAGCGGCCCAATTCTATCAACTCCTTCGAGCAGTTCGAAGAACTATTCTTGCACCAGTTCGTTAGTGCAAGGAGGCAACCTAGAGTTACATTGACATTGTTCAACATGAAGCAAGGAGAAAATGAAAGCCTAAGGGCCTTTATGAAGAGGTTCAATCAGGCGGCACTGGAAGTTCCAACCGCCACTCCAGAGGTAAAAATTAATGCCTTTACTAGCAATCTCCGAGATGGAGACCTATTTTCTTCCCTGGCGAAGAAGCCAGTCCAGACGTTCGATGAATTGAGCGGAGAAGTACGTCACATTGGAGGAAGTAAGGAAGGCAAAGAGAGCCGAGGTCAAGCCAAGTGGACCTAAGAAGAAGAAAGAGTCAGCAAAGAAAAGCTCAGCAGTAGAGCCGGAGAAAGCTGCAAAATCTGGACCTCGCTCCAGGTTTGACAGATACACCCCCCTGAAGCTCGAACCGGCGGAGCTACTGGAGGTAGCATCTGACCATCCTGAAATAAAGTTTCTATGGACACGATGCAGAGGGCCTCTAAAGCCCAAGTCAGATAAGTTTTGTCGTTTCCATAATGAATATGGGCATGACACTAAAAATTGTTTTCACTTGCATGATGAGATTGAGAGGATGATTCAAGCAGGTCATCTTATAAAGTTTGTCTACAGAGACCGTGTCTGCTCCAGGGGGCAAAAAAGAAAGGAGACTGATGACAAAGCTGAGGAGAAAGGAAAGATGATCGAAGGGAGGCAGGAGGAAAGACCCTCCCAGAAGAGAGGACTGATCCAAATGATAGTAGGAGGTCCAGCCAAGGGAGACTCATTCCGAGCGCGAAAAGCTGGAGAGAGGATCCTGAGGAGAGAGGTAGGAGAAATGTCAAGAGAGACATTCCAGAGGGAGGTAGGACCTACACCCCGGATCCATTTTGGTTCCGAGGATGGAGGTCTCAAGAAGGAGGACCACAGTGATGCGCTAGTCATCACAACCGATGTGGCCGGATACACTGTTGCAAGGATCTTCGTAGATACGGGGAGCTCAGCAAACATCATTTTCTTAGAATGCTTCAAGAAAATGAATTTAAATGCAGAACTGCAGCCTGTGGATACGACACTATATGGATTTACAGGAGGGGCAGTCCACCCTCTTGGCCAAGTTACCCTTCAGGTGGGCCTGGGTGAAGCTCCACAGAGGAGGGTGGTTATGGCGAATTTTTTTATTGTTGATGTACCCTCATCTTACAACATGATCTTTGGTAGGCCAGTATTGAATTTATTTCAGGTGGTCATATCAACTTATCACATGAAAATCAAGTTTCCCGTGAATGATGAGGTGGGTGAAGTAGCTGGTGATCAGCTGCAGTCTAGAAAATGCTACGTAGAGGCAGTAAAGATGGCCGACAAAGAGCTGCACCGCAGCTTGAGAAGAGACAAGGAAGTGGACCGAGAATCCAAGAGATGTAAGATCATGGAGGAAACTAAGCCTCCAAAAATAAAAGCTGACGAAGAATTGATGATGATCGAGTTGTATCCAGACAAGAAGGGATACACAACAAGGATCGGAGCCCAGCTGGAGCCAGAGCTGGAAAGAGACCTGGTAACAGCTTTACGAAGAATTGCAGATGTGTTTGTTTTTTCTTCCTCTGATATGATAGGTATCCCGGAGGAGGTGGCGATGCACCACCTGAACGTGGACCCTAAAGCTAAGCTAGTGAAGCAGAAACTAAGGGTCTTTGGACCAGAAAAGGATGCCATTACGAAGGTGAAGCAGAGAAGCTGCTGGAGGCAGGACATGTCAAACAAATCCAATTTCCCACCTGGCTATCTAATGCAGTGTTAGTGGCAAAACCAGGGGGAAATGGAGAATGTGCATAGATTTTCGAGATCTTAACAAAGCTTGCCCTAAGGATCATTATCCTTTGCCTAGGATTGACCAGATGGTCGATTCCACATCTGGATTTGAGCTGCTAAGTATGATGGACACCTATCAAGGTTACCATCAAATACAAATTTTCCCTCCAGATATTCCAAAGGTAAGTTTCATTATTGCTAGTGGAACTTTTTGCTATATTAGAATGCCCTTTAGGTTGAATGGTTGACAAGATGTTCAAAGAATGGTTGCAATTCTGTAGGAGCAACCTATCAGAGAATGGTTGACAAGATGTTCAAAGACCAGTTAGGGAGGAACATGGAAGTTTACGTTGATGATATGCTTGTGAAAAGTATGAAAGTTGGGGAGCACGTGGCCGATCTGGAGGAAGCTTTTTCAGTGCTAAGAAGAAATGACATGAAGCTGAATCCGGCCAAGTGTTCTTTTGGAGTGAAATCTGGGAAATTCCTCGGATATATGGTGACCCAACGGGGAATCGAGGTTAACCCCGTCAAGGTGAAAGCTGTGCTCGATATGCAGCCTCCCACTGACATCAAGGAGCTGCAGAGACTGAATGGAAGAATTACAGCATTGAGCAGATTCATAGCCAGATCTGCAAAGAGGAGCCACCCCTTCTTCAGGATTATGAGGAAGGGATCCAAGTTCGAGTGGGATGAACGATGCCAGCAGGCGTTTGAGGAGCTTAAACAGCACCTAGCCACGGAGGATTTTGAGCCATGGAGAACCATTAAAGCATAAGCCCTGTCTGACTTCATTCAGGAGGGTACGCGTGCGCTGGAGGAAGGAGAATGGCAGGTATATACTGACGGCTCTGTATCTATGCAGGGTTGTGGAGCGGAGATCGTAATTATCGATCCCGAGGGCCAGGAAACACAAGTTGCAGTGAGGTTTGAGTTCATTACCTCCAACAATGGAGCTGAGTACGAGGCCCTTATTCGAGGAACGGAGATGGCCGCAGAGCTTAGAGCAGGTCGGGTGGTCATATTTTCGGATTCCTAACTTGTAACCCAGCAGGTTACAGGTGGGTACGAGGCCAAGGACGAAAAAATGATAGCCTACCTGCGGCGAGTAGCGGAGCTGCAGGGAAGGTTCAGTTCCTTTGAGGTCAGACAAATACCTCAAGAGGAAAACTCCAGGGCGGATAGCCTGTCAAAGCTGGCGAGTTCCACAACACTACAGGGAGGGGGGAAGATCACCCTAGTGACTGCAGAAGCAGAAGCTACGGTATCTCAATAGGGGTTATCGGAGCTGAAGATGATTGGAGAACCAATATTTATCGAGTGTTGCAAAACCCGGAGAGCTGCCTAGACAAAAGGAAAGCTCAGAATTGGAGAATCCGATACACGATGATCAGAGACAAGATATACCGGCGGTCCTTCACGCAGCCTTACTTGAGGTGTTTATCCCCTCAAGAAAGGAGGTACGTAATCAAAGATATACATGAAGGTTATTGTGCTGACCATGCAGGGGCTCGGGCAATAGTCTGGAAAGCCTTGAGGGTCGGATACTTCTGGCCTACCATAACCCAGGACGCCAAAGACTGGGTGAAGAAGTGTGAGAAATGTCAAAAGCATGACTGCCTTATCCACCTCCCTGTAGAGGAGATGGGGACCATGCATTCTCCATGTCCCTTTGCGAAGTGGGGGATGGACCTGGTGGGCCCATTCCCGATTGCAGTGGGCCAGCGGAAGTTTCTATTGGTGGCAGTGGACTACTTTACCAAATGGGTCGAAGTTGTACCTCTAGCGAGGATCGAAGAAGGTAACATAATTAAAAATTTATGGAGATATATTTGCTGCAGGTTTGGCATACCTAGAATCCTGTTATCAGATAATGGGACCCAGTTTATGGGAAACATGGTACAGGAATGGTGTGATAACCTGAAGATTGTCCAGAGATTCACATCGGTGGCACACCCTCAGGCCAATGGCCAGGTAGAGGTCACCAACAGAACTATTGTGAACGGAATACGTGCCCGGCTGGATAAAGCTGGAGGGAGGTGGGTCGATGAGCTAAAATCGGTTCTGTGGGCTTATCGGACCACCCCCTGAGAGCCAACAGAGGAGTTCCCTTTTCACCTAGTGTATGGGGCAGCTGCAGTCATACCTTCTGAAGTAGGGATGGAGACACATCGCATAGCCTACTTCCAGGAGGGGAGAAATGAAGAGCTGATGAGGGAGAACCTAGACATGCTAGAGGAGGAGCGTGAAATCACCCACCTAAAGGCTGAGAAGTACAAAAATCGCATAAAGGCTGCTTATGACCAGAAAGTCATAAGTCGGAGATAAATAACTCTCTCTACAATGAAATGCTCTCTTCTCTCTCTTCTTTTTCGTAATAATCAGTAATGTTACTTCCGATAACCTGATGGATTCTCTTCCATCGAAGCTTGGACCTGAAACGCTTGAGAATCTTGCTACGGCCCTTTATGGTGTACTTTGTCGTCAAATTGATCAAGGGTTTAACCCTTTTCAAGATTTGCAGAATTTTAAAAATCCCCAAAATTCGAGTTCATCATTTCTTGCGATTCAAAATCCCCAAAATCCGAGTTCACCGATGGCTGTGATTCAAAATCCACAAAATCCGATTTCGTCGATGGTTGTGATTCAAAATCCCCAAAATCTGAGTTCGTCGATGGCTACGATTCAAAATCCACAAAGTCCGAGTTTGTCGATGGCTGTGATTCAAAATCCACAAAATCCAATTTCGTCGATGGCTATGATTCAAAATCCCCAAAATTTGAGTTCGTCGATGGCTGCGATTTAAAATCCCTAAAATTCGAGTTCGTCGATGGCAACAAATTCGGAATCTCCGACGATGACTGGAGTTTCCGATGACCCAGTCCAAGGAAAGCTTTCGAATACTGTTTCTAGGGATCCCCGAAGACTCCCTCCGGTGGCGGTTGGTAATCTGCAATCTGCCGATCTGAGGTCCGTTTCTGGCAAATTATTGCCGAAATCTTATGCAAGGGTTCTTGAGGGTTCTACGGCTCTCCAACATCCGATTTGTAAGCCTGTTAATAGAGGGGCTTTTTATTCTGTTATGATTGATCAAGACATTTACAAGAAAGGCGTAGAGGAGTATAAGAACTCCATCATTGGCCGTGTTATTAATGCTAAGAACGATAAACCTCTTCTGACTGAGGCTTTGAAGGAAAGATTGTCGACTGTCTGGAATGTTTCTGGGATTTCTTGGAGGCTGGTTCCCTTGGGCAAAGGTTTTTACAACATTTCGTTTTCAAATTTGGAGGACAGGAATCGGGTCTTTAAACTTCTTGGAATCTGTCTCCGGGTCAATCCGCCTGAGTCGATGGGTTAGGGACTTTAATCCCTATAAGGTAAGCGCCTCTGTGGCCCAGGTATGGATTAGAATTCTGGAGTTACCTCTTGAGTATTGGCATCCTTCGGTTATTTTAGGGATAGCTTCGGCTATTGGTGTTCCCATTAAAATTGATGAACGTTCTGTTAATAAGTCTTTGGGTCATTTTGCTCGTGTACTTGTGGAAATAGATTTTGCTAACCCTTTTCATGATCAAGTTATGATTGAGAGAGATGGTTTTAGTTCATTTGTGTCGATAAAATATGAATATCTCCCTCCCTTTTGTTCTCACTATGGATTTATTGGTCATAATTTGGAGAATTGTAGACTTGTTAATAGGGATGACGGTAAGCGGCAGACGGTTTCTCCGAGGGCCTCTGCTGGTTCTTCGATTAAGGCTTCAATAGACAAGTCTTCCTTGGTTGCGGAAAAGGAGGGTCAGTCTAATGATGTATTGGATGTGCAGGGCCTTGTTCCTTCAGTGAATGGGGTGGACTTGGCTTCGGGTTCTCAAATTAAGGCTTCTTGTTCAAGTAGTTTACATGTTTCTAATAAATTTGATGTTCTAAGTTCGCAGGTTTCGGATGATTCGGTTGTAGAAGAGAGTGGTAAAGGATCTGGTAAAGTGGTTGGAAAGGCCGTGGAGATGAAGATCCCTTTGAATGATAAAGGGGGCACGATCAAGTCTATTCTCAAAAAGACTTCTCGACCTAAGGCTAGTAATTTGGCTATTGTGTCCACTGATACTAATCCTGATTTTCTGGTAATGAAACAGATTGCGGAGCGGTCGTGGGATTGTGGTGGCTCGATTCCTCCGTTGCCGCCGGAGAAATCCTCGGCTTCTTCTTCTAACAAGCCGCCTAAGCACGGCTCCGATTCGGTTACTTAATGGCTTTTTGGGTCTTGTTGCTGTGTTTTTATATTGTGGTTATGTTTGGTTGTGCTCGGTTTATTATGTTGGTTATCTTTTGGTCTTGGTTATTTCTTACGGTTGGGACTGTTGCTGTTTTTTCTGTCTTTAATGGCTTTTGCTTGTGGTTACATGGGTCTTTTAGGATTCATTATCTTTTTTCTTTTTCGTTTGCTTACTACTGCTGGGTTTAGTGATTTTTTGTGTGGAATTTGTTGGCTTTTTAATAATCTGGTTGGTTTTGTTGTTGGTAGTAGTTTGGTTATTCTTTGGTGGCTGCTTGATTTCTGGTTGGACATGGTTGATGGCGGTGGTTGCCGTCTTTTGGAGGACAGCTTATTGAAGGATTGGCAGCCTTTTGGAGATCTTGTTGTTTGCTTTAGGATTTCTTTGGTTATTCTTTTGTTTTAATAATTTTTTAATTAGGCATTCTGTTTTGTCCCATTTCTTTGTTCGGACTATTAGGCCAACTGTTTGGTTATTTTTCAGCCTTGTTGTGGGCGTTTCTTATTTGTTCTTTTTAGAGGGCTATCTCTTTTTTCCCTTTGATGGATTTTTCCCTAAGGAGGGTTTTTCCATCAAAGGTTTGTTAACGAGGGTCCGGACTCTTGATCGACATGTGATCATATGACTCTAGGTTTTTTCTTTTTATCTTTTTTAATAATAGTTTTAATTTAAAGAAGGAGATCTAGTCTTGAGACAAGCTGATGCGCTGAAAAACATTAGAAAGCTCGATCCCAAGTGGGAAGGGCCATACAAGGTGACCAAGGTCCTCCGAGGAGGAGCTTATGAATTGCAAGACATGGAAGGAAATAGACTAGCCAGACCGTGGAATGTCTGCCGATTGAAGAGGTTTTACACCTGAAGAGAGGACCCACCTTGCTGCAAATAGGTGGTTCTTTTTATGCAAGAGTTATTTTATTCATATTATTGGAATTCTGAATAAATTGTGATGTTGTTCCACTGGTACTCTTTTTTCCCCTGCCTGCCGGTTTCCCACTGGGTTTTACCGCAGGGAGGTTTTTTAAAGAGGCCGGCCGAGTTAGTTCTTGACTTGCGTTGATCGATTATGGTCAATGGAACAAACCTGTCTATCAATTAATGAAAGCGATTTTTCATTATTCATGAGTTTATCAGTTTATTCTTTCATTGATTACGATTGAAACAATATGATTGCATGCTAGTCAATCCGATTGCATCACAACACACTATTAATTATATGAGAATTAATAACTTTTGAAAAAGTTAATTGAATGAATAAAATGCACAAGAAGCATTCAATGAGAAATACGATGAGCATTCACGAAATGAATTCACATCAAACAACGAGAAAAGAAGCTAAGAGATAGCTTCGAAACATTAAGTTAAATCTACAGAGAGGGTTTAACCCACCTAAACCCAGAGAAGGGTTGCGAGAAAAGAAGCTAAGAGATAGCTTTGAAACATTAAGTTAAACCTACAGAGAGGGCTTAACCCATCTAAATCCAGAGAAGTGTTGCGAGAAAAGAAGCTAAGAGATAGCTTTGAAAACCTAAGTTAAACCTATAGAGAGGGTTTAACCCACCTAAATCCAGAGAAGGGTTACGAGAAAAGAAGCTAAGAGATAGCTTCGAAAACCTAAGTTACACCTGCAGAGAGGGTTTAACCCACCTAAACCCAGAGAAGGGTTACGAGAAAAAAAGCTAAGAGATAGCTTCGAAAACCTAAGTTAAACCTACAGAGAGAGTTTAACCCACCTAAACCCAGAGAAGGGTTACGAGAAAAGAAGCTAAGAGATAGCTTCGAAAACCTAAGTTAAACCTATAGAGAGGGTTTAACCCACCTAAACTCAGAGAAGGGTTACAAGAAAAGAAGCTAAGAGATAGCTTCGAAACATTAAGTTAAACCTACAGAGAGGGTTTAACCCACCTAAACCCAGAGAAGGGTTATTAGAAAAGAAGCTAAGAGATAGCTTCAAAACATTAAGTTAAACCTACAGAGAGGGTTTAACCCACCTAAACCCAGAGAAGGGTTACGAGAAAAGAAGCTAAGAGATAGCTTCGAAAACCTAAGTTAAACCTACAGAGTGGGTTTAACCCACCTAAACCCAGAGAAGGGTTACGAGAAAAGAAGCTAAGAGATAGCTTCGAAACATTAAGTTAAAACTACAGAGAGCGTTTAACCCACCTAAACCCAGAGAGGGGTTACAAGAAAATAAGCTAAGAGATAGCTTCGAAACATTAAGTTAAACCTACAAGATAAGGTTTAACACCACCTAAACCCAAGGAGGGTTGCAAGAATTAGAGCTAAGAGATAGCTTTGAAAGAATAAGTTAAATCTACAGCATGGGTTTAACTAACTGAATGTAAGATATGAGATATGGCTTTAAGGCAAGCCTTGATCAAGTCTACAAGCAGGGCTTAACTAAACCTGCACTCAGAAGGGGTTTTTAAGATTTGAAACTACGAAAAGTTTCAAAGATATCAGGTTAAACCTACAAGGTTTAGCAAAAACCCGGTCCAGAGAGGACTATGAGACTTAAGGCTACGAAGGCCTTGAAAAATTAAGTTAAATTTACCAAAGTCTAACTACGAGGTAGTTTTCTGCGGCAAGGGCTCAATCAGCTCAAGCCTAGACGAAATTTTCAGAATAGAGGCTGGGAAATAATCTCAGAGATGCCGGATTAAGCCTACAGGAGAAGGCTTAGTTACAGAGAGACAACGTCTAAAGCACAGCCTTCTAAGGCATAGATCGGACACAACTTAACCTAAAGCCAGAGAAGGGTTGCGAGAAAAGAAGCTAAGAGATAGCTTCAAAACACTGAACTAAACCTACAGAAAGAGTAAGTTAAACCTGCGAGAGAGAGGCGAACTTATCTAAGTTGAGAAAGGGTCTTTCCTAGAGAAATTAAAGTAGACCTATGAAGAAGTGCAATATTAGTGGGAACCCAGAAAAGAGGGTTTTATAGCTAAAAGTCAAAGTCGTTAAAGAGGTTTGAATATGTTCAAGCCCTAGAAAACAAGAATTCGAGACATGGCTCAGAGAAAGCCTAAGCCAAACCAGCAAAAAAAGGTGCCTAAACCAGGTTTTACCTGAAGAAGGTCTCCTAGGGAGAAACTAAGTTAAAACCTATAAAAAGGTGTTAACTAGTTTGAGCATGAGAAAAGTTTTTTTCGAAAAAGAGTTGTGTTAAATCTACAGAAAGGATTTAACTAACCCTAGAGAGTGTGTCAAATCAAGGGCAAAAGTTGCTTAAGAGAAGCTAAACTTGGCTCAGAGAAAGCCTAAGCCAAACCAGCAAAAAAGGGGGCCTAAACCAGGTTTTACCTGAAGAAGGTATCCTAGGGAGAAACTAAGTTAAAACCTATAAAAAGGTGTTAACTAGTTTGAGCATGAGAAAAGTTTTTTCGAAAAAGAGGTATGTTAAATCTACAGAAAGGATTTAACTAACCCTAGAGATTGTGTCAAATCAAGGGCAAAAGTTGCTTAAGAGAAGCTAAACTTCAAGCCTGGATAAAGGTCTTTTCAGAGAGTTTAAGTCGAGCCTACATAGAAGGTTTGGGCAATTTAGAAGGTTTGGGCAACTTAGAACCCAAGAAGGGTTGAAGAATTAGAAAATAGAAACCTACAGAAAGGTTTTACCTAACTCAGACCCGAGGAGGGTCGAAAAGAGGGAAGGCTAAGAGGAAGCCTCGAAGATAGGAAAGATCTTAACTAACCTAAACCTAGCAAGGGTTTTTTCAGGTTAGATTAAGTTACCTAAGCTTGAGAAAAAGGTCTCATAAGCGGAAGCTAAATTGAACCTATGAAAAGGTGTTGGCTAACATAAACCTGCAGAAAGGGTCTGGTTAGCTCAAACCTAGAGGGAAGATTTCTAAAGAGGGAAGCTAAGAAAGCTTCGAAAACACTAAGTTAAACCTACAAAAGTGGTTTGAACTTACCTGAACTTGAGGAAGATGGTCTTAACTAGTTCTTCCGAAAGGAAACTATGTTAAACCTAAAAGAAAATATAACCTTGAGCTTATAAAAGCTATCTAGAATGACTCTTAGACTATGAGGTCAAGAGAAAATTCAAAGAATGCGTGTCCAAGCAAAACCTAAAGCATTCACTCCTAAGGATGAGAAAGGGGAAATCCTAAGCACATGAGTTATCAACCTATGAGAAAAGGTATATACGCAAGCTATAGCTAGGAAGATGTTCCTAGCACCTAAATCACACATTCGAAACTAACAGCGTAAAGGCTAACAGTTTTGAGAACATTCGAAGAAACGCAAATGAAAAAGCACTCAAACTAACAGCTTAGAAGCTAGACAGTTTGAAAACATGCAGTGAGAATCAGGCACAAAAATTGCAGATAAGAAAGTAAGCTCCCGGCAAGGGAGGACACAAGCATACATGAAATGATAAGCTCCCAGCAAGGGAGGATAAACAACAATCATGAAAATAAACTCCCAGCGAGGGGGGAGAGGCATCCATTCATGACAAAAGGGCCCCCGGCAAGGGGGCAATACGAGTTCAAAAGCAAAATATAAACTCCCAACAGAGGGGAGGACAGAGTTCAAGTGCTAAATCAGCACATAAAACAAGAAAACAAATGGTCTGTTATCACGAGAGATTGTTTTGGAGAGAATTACTGAGGGGATAGGGAAGGTTCCTCTGTCCTAGCTGCAGCAATGTCTTGTTTTGCGTCTTTCTCCATGGCACGAGTCATGCAAGCCTCTTCCTGTGAAATAGGAACCTCCAAGGATAGGGGCAAAAGGGTGGGGCCATGGTGGGCATCTTCGTAGAAGTCACCTCGATCCTCACCAAATCAGAAACTTTGCCCGCTAGAATAGGGGACCACCATTCTTCCTCAATTGAGCGAGAAGAATCACCTTTAAAATACGGAGGAGTGGGCATGGCTGAAAGGAGGTCATTCTTGTCAAACTCTCCTGTGAAGCTAGGATCAGCTTGCTGCTGAACCGCTGCGTTGAAACCGTACTCATAAAAGAATCGGATGTTGGGGCCCATATCCACAAGGTAGCTGGGATGGTCCCGGTAATTCTGCCGCAAGGTAGGCCACAGGGAGTGCAGAAAGCGTTAGTCGGGTTCAGAGGTAAAAAGACTTCCCAGGCAGGACCTAACTCCCTCCACCAAGGCCTTCTCATGAACCCTAGACTCTTGCAGGGCGTAGTGAACAGCTAAGTCATTGGTTTCTTTTTCGGCAGCATCGCGCGCTGCCTGAGCCTTTGACAGCTCCGCCTCAAGCTTCTTGATACGAAGGGATGCAAGGGTAGCTTTCTTTTTCTCTGCCAAGAGGGAGTCCTCCAATTCCTTGATCTGTGGCGAAGGAAGGAGGTTTGAAGGACTCCACAGGCTAGATAATAAGATACCCAGCTGAAGTGCGAATAGAAATGAATGTTAGCTTTTATTCTGAGAAATACATAATGGCAGTGGTGCTAGAATAAAGTTTACCTGAGCAAAATGGCCTGCGGCCTAATGTTGCTGCTGGTCAGGAGGGAGGCCGATGAGCTTCTCATAATCTTCTGTAGAAATCTGTTCGCTAAAGAACTTGCTGGCGGAGGCACTCGAGGAATACGAGTCCACGTCGATAGGAGTAGAGGAGAGACCTTGGTTGCGCCTGGTCGGATATTTTTGCCATAGGGTGTCTCGGGAATGAAGAGAACCCTAGCTGGTCGCAGCTTTGCCTTTCACGGTCTTAGACTTCTTCAGGGGAGGAGCGTCAGTCTCTGGATCCTCCGTCGGAGCAGGAAGAGGAGATGGAAGTGCATCAAGAGCATCATTCTGAGAGGCAAGAGGAGGGGCTGAGTCAGATGAATCAACGGGACCCTCCAAACCTTTGGATAACCACAGCATGTCTGAGTAACCAAGAAAAAGGGTGAGTCAGCAGTGGTTATAAGAACATACGCACACTACAGAAGTAAGCAGATGTTTACCGTCTCCGTGTTCAAGAGGAACCCTCATAGGACTGAACTTAAAATGAGAAAGTAGACGGGGATTGGAGCAAAGCCCGGGCAGATGAAAATACCCATAGGTATGTACATGGGCATTCAACATTTGAATTACCCGGCGATTGGTAGAAGAAGAAATATGATTAGGAGGAGCTGGAGGAGAAGGGTTTTTATAAACCCATTGTTGATTTTTAAACGGCCAAGGCTGATCAGGGGTTACGAAAACATAGTAACTACCCCATTCCTTGTTAATGTTCGGAACCTTACCAAGGAACAAGCATTTTCCTTTTACTCTACTGCTTATATAATAAAAAGGGTCAACGGTCTTACAGTTGTATTGTGAGAAGAACAACTCAATCGATGGTCTCCCTCCGTTACCCTTGAGAAGGATATAGAAGGCGACCATCATTCGAATGGCATTTGGGGCGAACTGATTAAGAGGGACGCCATAAAGATCTGATATCTGACACAGGAACTTAGGAGGAGGAAGGCGCAGCCCAGCCTCAGACTGAGCCTGCTAAAAGGCTAGGGTAGGGGGAGTTGCTAAGTTAGGGCGTTCTCCCCGACCAGAAAGGGATAAGCTATATCCCGATGTGACGTAGTTACTGGAAAGAAGATCATTTAGGGTTTTCTCGGGAAGTTTTGAGGGCCCGGCGAAGGAATCTCAAAATCGAACCCTATCTACCTCCGGAGAAGAAGGAGAAACGGGGGGAGAGTCCCTAAAAAGGTTGGGGATTGGGGAATGATGAGAACTTTGAGACGGGTTACGAGCGTTAGAGATGGTCTTGGAAGAACCAGATTGAGACATTTCTGGTGATGTTCCTATTTGCTAACAAGAATAAAAGAAAAGAAAATTTACCTGGATAATAGGAGGGAGTCGGGATAAAGATAAGAGAGTACGTTCTTGGAGAACTTGCAGGGAAGAGATCGCAGAGAAGCGAGAATTCGGAAAGAAAGAAGAAGGGGGATAGTAAGTGAGATTGATTTGAAATAAAAGAGGGAACTGATGGTGGCGTGTATCAGTGACTAAAGCTGAAGAGTAGATGCATGCTCGACAGCTGTCTAGCGCAGAAGCCAAAGAGTCGCAAAATGTCAACGGGCTAGCGAGAGGGGATGTACCCAGGAAGCCGAAGCTGCAGGGAGGATGTCCCAAAGCTGAAGCTGCAGGGAGGATGTCCCCAAGATCGAAACTGCAGGGAGGATTGTCTAATCTTCCTTACTCTAGTGAGCTCCGAGATTGCTCACCAGAGTAGGGGGAGTGGTTGATGCGGATAAAAATGTCAGGCCCAACTACACGTGGGGCCCAAGAATATTCAGCCCAATAGGACCCGATGACGCAACCAAATACCCTTGATAGAGGGAGGAAGATCTGAGGTGGGCTCGAGCCCACTCCCGGCTGCAAGCAGGCCACGAGGCCTAGACCTAACTACAGAAGGGCCACGAGGCCTAACTGCAGAAGGGCCCGAGGCCTAAACCTAAACTGCAGATGGGCCACGAGGCCCAAACCTAACTGTAGGTGGGCCGCGATGCCCAAACCTGGCTGCAGGTGGGCCGCAAGGCCCAAGCAAGGTTTAAAGCCCTTAAACGGATATTGACCAGGCCCATGTCGGCCACTTATCTGATAAGATCGAGAAATGTGAGAGATAACGAGCAGTTGAGATAATTAAGGCCCAAGTCAAGGAATATTCCCCATATTCCTCATTGATTGGGTCCAACCTTCGTCCAGAGAGGGAAAAACGTAGACACAATTAGATTTTTTGAGAGAAAAGATATCCATGCATGACATCATGAGGGGACGTGCGGGATAATGCCCTGACACCGTGGTAACAGTTTATTACTCCATAAGTACGTATAAATAACACTCTCAGAAGGGAGGTAACGGTATCGAATAACTATCACTCTTACTTAGCTACTTCCTAAGTACTTTCTTGAATGTTTTTCGGTGATCTGACTTGAGCGTTGGAGTGCCTACGCCGGAGAACCCTCCGGCGTGTTTTTTGCAGGTACGTTCGAAAAGAGCTAGGGATCTTATTGCGTAAAGGCTTTACCCACGTGAACCCAGGTGGGGAAACGGGCTCAGGTCAGTTTTTACGCATCAATATGTATCCTCTCCATTTGATTGTGTAAATTTTTTATAAATTTCTAAAAGATTTAGATTCATTTTTTGTATTTTTATTCATTATTTTATTATGTGTCTAACTCCAAAACTTATAAAAAATATACACAAACGAAATGGAAATGATCCATTTTCAACTTTATCAGGTAGCTATCGCACTATCACATGACTCTAAATATTATGTGTCTCTTGTGTTGCGTATACACCGTAAGCTTACAGTGTTATCACTTTTGAAAAAGTTTAAAGTATCAAATATTTGATTAAGAGTATTAAGATTCTCATCACGAGTATCAAAAATTAAGGTCAATGATACATATTTGACAATGAGTATAAAAAATTTGATCAACAGTGTGAAAATTTTGATAAAATTGAAAAATAACATGTAAAATATCAAATATTTTTTTTTTGATAACTCGGTATCCGGTCCAAGGACCGACTAATTCGGGGAACCAATCCCACCGTCCACTAGCGGGGTCTCACTTAAATCCAGAGCAAAGCTCTGTATGGACTAACACATCTCAGAAATTGTTTGCACCCAATGAGTTTTAAACCTAAGACTTATAGATAAAATATCAAATATTTAACAAAAAATATTAGTAAAACACCGTAAGCTTACGGTGTATGGATACACTGATAAAGATGAGGGACGAGAATTGAAAAACGCGTATAATAAGGCTCGTCGAGCAAAGAATAAAGATGCGGCCCAGCCGACGGCCTAACGCACTGAGGAAGCCCAAAACGAAGATATTAGTTAGCTTAGACTTTGATATTCTGTTATTAATTGAGTTATGTTGGTCCCGGACGAGATGTGAAAGGAGGTGGAAAGTCTAGAAGGGGGGGTTGAATAGACTTTACCACACTCAAAACTTTTTACAACTTTTCGTGAGCTGAGTGTGAGGTTAGAAGACTTTGAAGTCTTCTGCAGCAAGGAACTCAGAGTGTGCTAAGTGAGATCAGCAGACTTCGGAAACTCGAAGTCTTCTGATGGTGCGAAAGCTAATCTCGTGTGTATTTGAAAAACCCTTTTAAAGAAAACCTTTGAGAAGAATACTTAGCAAGATTAATGCAGGTTTATAAAAACGATGATGAATGAGCAGTTATAATTATGAATGCAGAAAGCTGTAAAGGCACAGAGATTTTTATAGTGGTTCGGATATAACGATCCTACGTCCACTCTCCCTGATTTCACAGGGGCCTTACTATCCACCAAACTCGGTCTTGTCTCCTCTAATCTCCTTGAGGATTCGACCACAGGAAGTTTAACAAGTTCCTGCCCTTGGTACAATCGATTCGATCTTTGAGTGTTTAACTCTTAGATCTAAAACAATCAACCTTTTCTCGTACTGAGATAATGAAAGGTGATTTACACTTCCTTGACCAAAAATAAATCTCTTAGAAAATTCAACGTGTTCGATCAATTTCTGGTATGAAGAGTTAAGCGTGTATTGCAGTGAGTGAAGGAGTTGTTCTTGATGTTTCTCGCGCGTGTCACTATTTTGAAAATCCCTCACTTCAGTTTTTATGATTCTGAATTTGACTAGCCGTTAGGCTAATTTGTCAATCAGATCTTCAAAGAAATGGTAAGTGATCGTTGGAAGATTTGTTTGACTTTGGATAATTGATTTTCTGATACCAATCAATTATGTCGTGATTGATCTTGATTGATAATCAAATCTTCACTTGACTGACTTCGAGTATCTTAGAGTTATCTTTCTGACTTTTGTTATCCCTGATGAATTTCTTGAAGTCAACTCTAGCAACTTTCAACCTTGCTCCAGCACATCTAAAGCTTGCTGTAGCATGGATTCCAACCTTGCTATCTTCACTTGAACCTTTCTTGACAATACTTCTTTTTGCGTAACTCTTATCATCTCTTCTTGATCTTCATGACGCCCTTCTAAATGACTTCGAACGAAATCTCTCTTAGATCTTTAAGTCTTCTTATCAGCAGCCTTTAGTTCTCAACCAATCTGATACAGAAGGTTAAGCCTAGCAAGTTTAACTGTACTAAGACATAAACCCTATCTAGATCATCAGCTGACTAACAGGTTCAGCTGGTCCTATTACACATAGGTTTTAAGAACATCATCAAAACATACAAATTCAAATCCTAACAAGTTAGCAGGCTTTTTCAGAAATTAGTCCTATAACTATAAATAGGCAAGTGTATCTTTGAAAACGGTTAATGAAAAATCAGATTACTTTCTTGCGAATTTGTTAATTTGCAACCACCGACGACTGCCGGCCTGAGTCGGGGCACCGGTTGATCGGAAAACTATCGTGGTTCTCATCAAATTGGGGCTTTCATTGAGAGAGACAACCATTGAGAATCACGATTCGTCAAAATAATGGCGGGAACTCATCGTGAGAGACTTGAAACTTTGGAAGGGAAATTTGAAGCAATTGAAGTAGGATTGGCAAAGATTGATCGTATTGAGTGATTATTGGAACGCAACCAGCGTAGACGCCCAAGAAAGAGAGGATCATCCTCATCGTCGGGAAGCTCTAGCGAGTCTGATGATAGTTCTATTGATATTCACCTCGCGCACGATGGCGAAGGGGAAGAACGACCCCCTAGGGGTGGCGATCGGAGTAAAGGGCGACCAAAACTTACATGCCCAGTTTTTAATGGGATAGATCCAGTATCCTGGTTGAGCCATGTTAACCAGTACTTCGATCTTAATGACATTACAAAAAAAAGATAAGGTGAAATATGCTGCCTATTTCTTGGATGGAGAAGCCAACATTTGGTGGCAATGGTTGAGTAGGGTTTATCGCAAGAAAGGAAGAACAATTAAATGGAGAGACTTCGGGAAGGAGTTGATGGCTCGGTTTGGACCCTCTGATTATACCGATTATGACGAGGCACTATCTCACATTAAACAAGGGGGTTCTCTGCGTGAATATCAGAAGGAATTTGAGAGGCTTGCAAGCCGGGTGCGAGATTGGCCGGAAAGTGCTCTTGTGGGAGCCTTCATGGGAGGGTTACGAGCAGATTTTGCAACTGAAGTAAGGGTGTATCGGCCATGGACCTATGTGGAGGCTGTGGAGATAGCACGATTGCGAGACGACCACATAAACGCCAAGAAAGGAAGCCGTCCTGAAGGACGGAGGATAGGGCCGGCAATTAATGAAAACAAGAGCGAAGGAGTTGCAGCTACTGGTGGCGTAATCAAGAAAGCACTGCCCACGGGAGTTCGTCGTCTATCGTGGGAAGAAATGCAGCAACGAAGGGAAAAAGGACTATGTTTTAATTGTAACGATAAGTTTACTCCAGGGCATAAGTGTAGAGTAAGGCAGGCTTTCCTTATAGAACCTGTCGAATCCAATGAAGGAGAAGAGTCTGAAATGGGACCTAAGGAAGACGATGCTAAGATTTCCGTTCACGCGATGGCAGGGGTAAACGGACCTCGCACCATGCGAATGGGGTCATGGATTAAGAATCGTCGGGTTGTTGTGTTAATCGATAATGGATCATCCCATAATTTCATTAATCAAGAAGTAGCAAGAAAGTTAAATTTGCAAGCCACTACCATCGAGCCATTTCAAGTAAAAGTGGCAAGTGGGGAAAGGTTCAACTGTAATCAATTGTATAAAGATGTTCCTATCCGAATCCAGGGAGTCCTTATCACGGCCGATCTGTTTGCATTATCTTTGGGAGGACTGGATGTCGTGTTGGGAATTCAATGGTTAAGCGGGTTGGGAAAAGTTGTCACTGATTACAGCAAGGGAACAATAGAATTTCAATGGGGTGACGGCACCGTAACGTTGAACTCGGGAACTGATCAACAAACAAAGGAAGTGGGCTTAAAGAGTATCACAAGAATGTGGGGCAAGGGAGCCCAGTGCTACGCCATCTGCATTAAAACTCTTGATCCCAATGAACAACATATTTCTGATAAAATGCATCCTGAAATTGATCGCATATTAACTGATTTCTCTATTGTACTCGCAGATCCCCAAGGTTTACCTCCTAGAAGGGAATTCGACCATCATATTCCTCTTAAGGATGAAACACAATCGGTGAACGTACATCCGTATCGATATGCGCAATTCCAGAAAGAAGAAATAGAGAGGCAGGTTAAAGAAATGCTGCATAATGGGTTAATCCGACCAAGTACAAGTCCGTTCTCTTCACCGGTGTTACTTGTAAAGAAAAAAGATGGGTCATGGCGATTTTGTACCGACTATCGTGCTCTTAATGCGGCAACAGTAAAGGACCAATTTCCCATTCCAACGATCGATGATATGTTAGATGAGCTTGGAGGATCCAAGTTTTTCTCTAAATTGGATTTAAGGGCAGGCTACCATCAAATTAGAGTTACCGAACAAGATATTTACAAGACCGTATTCCGGACACATCACGGGCATTACGAGTATCTAGTTATGCCCTTTGGATTGTGTAATGCGCCATCTACGTTCCAAGGAGCAATGAACACAATATTCCAGGATCAATTACGGCAGTATGTATTGGTATTTTTTGACGATATCTTAGTGTATTCTAAGAGCTGGAAGGAGCACATACAACATTTACGAACAGTCTTTGCAATTCTTGAGCAACACCAGCTGCATGTCAAACCAAGTAAATGCTCTTTTGGCAAAAATTCAGTTGAGTACTTGGGTCATATAATATCAGACCAAGGGGTAGAAGTCGATCATTCCAAGATTGACGCCATGCAGCAGTGGCCGTTGCCGACCACTTTGTCACAGCTCCGTGGGTTCTTGGGGCTAACCGGCTACTACAGAAAGTTTGTCAAAAATTATGGGACAATTGAAAGACCGCTTACTAATATGACCAAGAAAAATAGCTTTAAATGGGACATGGAGAGCAAGCGAGCATTTGAGGAATTAAAGCAGGCAATGGTTTCAACGCCAGTTCTTGCCATGCCTAATTTCAATGCCACATTCGAAGTTCACACTGGTGCCAGCGACATCGGATTCGGAGCCGTCTTAATTCAAGAAGGACGACCATTAGCCTACTTGAGTAAAGCTTTAGGCCAAAAGAAAATCGAATGGTCAGTATACGTTAAAGAAATGATGGCCGTCGTTGAAGCCGTAAGAGTATGGCGACCGTATTTGCTTGGAAGAAGATTTCGTATAGTCACGGATCAGCAACCCTTGAAACATATGCTAGAACAGCGTGTGATTACTCCAGAACAGCAGAAATTCGTTGCTAAGTTGTTAGGATTCGATTTTGAAATTATCTATCGGCCGGGGAGACAAAATTCCATCGCTGATGTCCTTTCACGTAGGATCGATTCGCCGGAATTGGTGGCTATTACGGGTCCAGTATGGGACATTTGGAATGAGCTTCGAGCTATATCTGAAACTGATGAAGAGATTAAAAGCAAGCAGGAGCAAATAAGCAACAATGACCCCGTGGCAGAAGACTTTGAATGGCGAGATGGGTTACTATTTTTTCAAGGTAAAGTATGGGTTCCAAATAATACACCTCTACGTGCTAAACTAATTCAATTCTTTCACGATTCCAGGTATGGAGGGCACTCAGGGATTTATAGAACATGGGCTCGGATGGCTTATTCTTTCACATGGCCTGGAATGAAAGGGGATGTTCGAAAATATGTACTTCGGTGCGATACTTGTCAGCGTGTTAAGTCTGATTCCCGTCGACCAAGTGGCTTACTACAGCCTCTACCCGTGCCAGAACGAATATGGGAGGACGTGACGATAGATTTTTTCGAAGGCTTGCCTAAATCAAACGGATACAATGGTGTGCTGGTCGTGGTTGACAGATTGTCGAAGTATGCTCATTTTGTTCCGTTAGCACATCCATATACAGCAAGGACAGTGGCATGCCTCTTCGTTGAATATATCATCAAGTTGCATGGACTACCCCGATCTATTATCACCGATCGCGACCGGATTTTCGTGAGCAACTTTTGGAAAGAGTTCTTCAAAATGCAAGGGACGAAATTAGCTATGAGTTCGGCGTATCACCCCCAAACCGATGGGCAATCAGAGGTAACGAATTGCACGTTAGAGCAATACTTGCGATGCTTTGTTCATCAAAATCCTCATCGATGGGAGGAGTTTTTACCATGGGCCGAGTATTAGTATAATACGACGTATCACGCCTCTACTAAGTACTCACCTTTTGAAATCGTATATGGCCGGCCACCGCCTCAATTAATTAGTTACCCTTGTGGGGAATCACCGAATGCTGAGGTTGACCGCGAACTTTTGGAGAGGGATATACTGCTGCGAGAATTAAAGAATACGCTGGGCACATCTATTAATCGAATGAAAGAACAACATGATCGGGGAAGGCGTGAGGAGCAGTTTCAACTTGGAGATTGGGTGTATTTAAAATTACGACCTCATCGACAGCAATCAATTTCTCAAAAGGCGATGTACAAGCTTGGAAGTCGATTTATGGTCCTTATCAAATTATCGAAAGAATAGGAGAAGTTGCCTATCGCCTAAAGTTGCCCGATGATGCGCATATTCATCCAGTTATCCACGTTTCTCAGCTGAAGAGGCGATTAGGGAATGATGAAGTAGCAGTAACCCGTTTGCCAGCAGTAGCAGAAGATGGGAGATTAACTTTTAGAAGCGTTGGATTACCGTCGCATTAAAAGAAGTGGTCGTTTCCGGTGGGAGGTAGATCGAATGGGAGTTGCTGCCTTTATCTGAAGCCACATGGGAAAATTTGGAGCACATGAAGCAACGATTTCCAGACTTAATCCTTGAGGACAAGGATGCTCGAGAAGGAGACGGGAATGATAAAGATGAGGGACGAGAATTGAAAAACGCGTATAATAAGGCTCGTCGAGCAAAGAATAAAGCTGCGGCCCAACCGACGGCCCAACGCACTGAGGAAGCCCAAAACGAAGATATTAGTTAGCTTAGACTTTGATATTCTGTTATTAATTGAGTTAGCAGGCTTTTTCAGAAATTAGTCCTATAACTATAAATAGGCAAGTGTATCTTTGAAAACGGTTAATGAAAAATCAGATTACTTTCTTGCGAATTTGTTAATTTGCAACCACCGACGCCTGGTTGATCGGAAAACTATCATGGTTCTCATCATACACATAAGACTTTGTCTTGTAATAAAATGTGTATGCATTGTGGACACATGACTAGGATACATTTCCATCTTAACTTCTATTACAAATAAAGGATTTAGGGCTCATTGTAAGGTATATTTGAAAAAATAATTAAAAGCCCTCCATTCAAAATATAATTTCCAAAGCAACTGGTTGTCCTCTCGAAAACCCCTTATTCTTGAAATGTATGAACTATGAAGTATGTTCTGTAATTGCATCTTCATTAGGATCCTATACATTGAATCATACATTAGGTTAAGCCTGGTTATTGATACGATCTCATAAATTGATACGATAGTCTTAGTTGCATGTTCGTTTTTATGAGTTTATGGTTTATAGGGTCGATCTCATAAATTGATACGACAGTCTTAGTTGCATGTTCATTTTTATGAGTTTATGATTTGGAGGGTCGATCTCATAAATTGATACGACAGTCTTAGTTGCATGTTTGTTTTTATGAATTTATGGTTTGGAGGGCATATATACGGGTCCAAGGCTACTCACACCACCAATATTAGTAAAAATATTATCCATTTTTTGAGTATTTTAACTTAACACGTAAAATGACAATACTATCTCTTTTATATTTTTCTAATATATACCATTAGTAAACACACCATCCATGAAAATATAATAAATACACTATCCCAACATTCAGTTTTCCCTCCCAAATTTTTAGTAAACACACTACTCATCTCCAATTTACATAACTCGGTCGAAATTTGCTCTGAAATGCACGTATTGTTAAACCGTCTATTTCGTTTATTTGGGACACATAAACTACAAGAATAGTGAAAGATTGATACAAGCCCCTCCCACACGTATGTAAATTTTTATAAACTAGGTTTTTAAATTTTTGTACATGCTTAGGTTTGTTGTTCATTTGATGTTTATTAATTTTATGTATGTTTTTGTTGTTTGAATTCATAAAATGAAATGTATATGTTAATATTGCTGAATTGAAAACTTGGTTGGGAGTTTAAAAAATTTTTTGAGCAAGTTGCATATGTTTGGCAAATATTTTCGAACACTGTGTTCGAAAAAAATAGCTGAACATACGCAACTTGTTTGGAAAAAATTTCGAACAACACTAAGATATTCGACGTACTAGAGCCGAACATGACTATCACGATTTAAAAAAAAACCATATTTTCTAAACTCACATTTGGACGATTAGACAACAAAAAACATTAAAAACATACCCTATTCTCAAAATACTAAATTCAAACTCTACTTTCACATAAACATACCTATACCCATAACAAATTGTAAAACAAAAAAAATTAAAAGACAGCGATGGTAGCGAGCAAGGGTGACGACAGCATTAGAGAGTTCGTCTTTAATTCGTGTGAGATAGTTCTTTTTATTTCGTTTATGTCACGTTACATTAGTGGGGGAGAGATAAAAGGGTGAGTAGTGTGTTTAGAAATTAATAAATGAGAGAGATAGTGGTGTGATAAAATGCTTTGAAAGGGTGCATTTATCCCCCCCCACACCCCCACACCCAAAAAAAAAAAATACTAGGGGAACTACCATTATTGAGTATTGAAATGATCATATCCCCTAATTAAATTTCCCTTAAAAGGTATAGGCCACCTATAATAGAATAGGTATGACATCCATGAATGAAGTAGATAGCTTAGGGGCCGTTTGGTTGGGGGTATTAAAATTAGGTAATGGGAATGACTAGTGATTCATTCCCATTGATGAATTTTGAAAAGAAAGTTGAGCACGAAAAAATTTGAGCGAGAAAAAACTTGAGCGGAGGAAAAATGAATGATTGTTAAATGATTGATTATAAGAAGGAAATTATGTAATCAAAATAAATTAATGATTATTTTATTTTTAAATCATTTCCAAATTGTAAATATTATCAGGCATCATCAATGGAAATGATTAATGAGTCATTCCCATTACCTACTTCTAATACCCCCAACCAAGCGGGCCTTTAGTCTTATTGGATTTGTTCTATTATCCATAATCAAGTACTGTATGTACAAGTGATGGTGGCTCTAAATCTGAAATCAACATTCATCAACTCTCTTGTCTCAAGTGGCTATATATATCTTCCTTGTATAAACATAAAATTTAGAGTATAATTAAATAATTCGTATGCTAAATATAAACAATTAATTCTACGATTTTATCGAATAATATAACAGCCAGCCAGCCTGGTTTTTGAGTGCATCCACATCACTTGTCCTTGGGGGCCTGAACAATTAATTCACAAAATGGAAGCTCATTTCACATACCTTTTCTTTAAACAACTGTTACTTGTTGTCTATCAGAGTCGAGCAGGAAGTCGTCCAAAGTGGCAAGAGATTTGAGCTGGCGACCAAGAGAAGCAATCGTCTTTTGACACTGGGCGAATTTAGCAGCAGCCATTGCCACTTGTTTATCCTGCACAAGCCATTGCCTTGTATATTAATTGAAGAACAAACTAGGCATAATGACATCAAAAGACGCAACTGTAAACCAACCTGATTGATTCGCAACTCTGCTGATTTGATTCTTGATATTTCAGCTTCCAATATTTCACACTTGGCAACGGCATTCCTCGACACATTCATTTCTTTCTCAACTTCTCTCTCTAACGTACTAATGCTTTCTTTCTTTACATTGGCATCCTCCTCAAGTTGCATCTTAGCTTCATTTGTTTCCTTCAACTCATGTTGAACTTTCTCCAGATTTTTTTCTGCTTCATCTAAGAGCTTGGTCATGTTCTCACGCGTACACTCAACTTCCTTTTGTGCTGCTTCATTAGCCAGAGTCAGCTGTGTTAGCTTCACCTCTGTATGCTTGAGTTGATCTTCTGATGCCTTGAGCTGAATCTCCAACCTCACTTTCTCTTCCGTTATCTTCTTTAAAGTGTCCTCCAGTTCAGCTGTTCGGTTTATCATGGCTTCCAGTTCATCTTTCAATCGACTTTCACTAGTATCCTCAGGTAGGGACACAAGCTTCTCCATCTCAAGAAAATCGTCCATTAAATAAATGTCAACAGAAGGAACAATGTGCTTAAACCGGTCAAACTCTAAACCACAGCTGTCATCTGTTGCTCTGCGGGCCTGAGCCTTTAGCTGGAGACATTCTGCTTCAAGCTTGGCCACCCTTTCTATGGTGTCGTGATGCTGTTTGCTAGCAGCTTCAGCAGCACGAGAGATCAAATCTCTCTCTCTGCTCCTTATTTCCAGTTCGAGTCTAAGGATTGACTTGTCTTTTTCTGCAGCTTCGAGCTTTGCATTAGCATTTCGAAGCTCAGAGAGCTGACGACTTGAATTCTGAATGTTGTCTTCTTCTTGTTGCCTATGCTGTCTCAGACACTCCTTCAGGGCTCCATCAAGATGACCCACACGCTCCTCAAGGATCAAATTCTTATGAGTTAAAGCCTCGTTTTGTTTCTTCAGGACTGATACTTCCTTCTCAGCCCTTTCCCATCCTACAAGTTGACGTCTTCGGTCTTAATTATTCCAAAACAAAAAGGAAAACACTATCCTAACTAGCAGATGCCATGTTACTTGAAAAGGAACAATAAGCATAGCGCCAAGGCCCTTGAAGGAGTGAGTGATACCTGAGACAGCTTCCTCTGCAACTTTAGCGTGTTGTTTAACTAAGTCTTCCTTGGCACGGATATTAACAAGAGCTTCCCTTAGTTTTGCCGACGCACTCTCATCATCTGGTGCAGCTTTAGACGTGACTTCAGTGGATTGAATATTATGATTTGAAGTCTGTAAAACAATGACGTCCTTTAGCCTTACAAATAATCAAACTCTTCTTTTTTTCAACTATCTTTCTTGTTTGTCATCACATGTATATGTTTTGTGATGGTTCTAATACCGTCGATTAATGGAATCATCATAATAAACTTGTCATGTAATCACATTTTGTTTTTCAACTCACTGGAATAAGGTACCATAGATGACAGACACCTATTAGCAGACAAATAGCTAAAAATTATGTTGAATTTTATGCATGGGGACATATATGTGGCAGTGTGGTAACCAAAAGACAAGAGAATGAGCACACAGTTTAATAATTGAAGTAGCTGGAAAGGGGTTCTTTTTCAGAGAAGAAAAGTAGTGGGATAGGGTATGATATCCACACAAAGTGGTCCATTTCATGAATTGCAAATGTGAACAGCTACCATTACCAGCCATGGTACGATTTAACCAAAAAGAGATTTTAAAGAAATAGATGTAACTCATTGAAGAATAAATCGAATTCAACTAAATGTTAGCAAATTCTTTTCTAATCCTTACCAGAAAAACAGAACTAGACTTGGCAACCAACATATCTGATTACTCAAGACATTCAACAAAATACATAATTCTATCAGTATAAACAATAATCAATGGAAAAATGTGAGAAACCTGATCATCAGAGAATCTCTCCGAATGCGAAGATAATGAACCAGAGCTCTCAGTTTCACCGCTGGGACTTTTTTCTGACGACTTGCGCCGCCACAACCAACTCCTTCGGTCCATCTTTACCTCAAACACATTCAATTTGCTCAACACATCCAAAGCACCCACCTCTTCTTTATTAATTTTTTTACTTACGGGCCTATCATAAAAACAAAGCAAAACCCATTTCATGGGACACGAGCGTAGATAGAGTAAGCATATCAGTGTAAGCAGAGAGAATTTCAAGAAAATGCTTGAGATGAAGTTTGTGGTGAACAGTCAATCAATCAAACTTTGCTTATAATTCAATCCTTAACCAACCAACCAAGCTCAAAGAAAACGCCCTCGAAAGAGTAAGAAAACATGAATATAGATAACACTTTTACAGCACTCTGAACTATAAAACCATTCATAGCCAAACTTAAAGCATAAACCTAAAGACAACTACTCTGATGGACACCTTTCAATTCCCCACCACTATCACACACACCGAAAACGATGTGGGGGAGAGGGGGGTCAACAGTAATCTAGCTTCAAATTCACCCACTGAAAAACGACAAGAGAGAGAGAGAGAGGGGGACAATACCTCTGCAAGAATCCGATCCGTCATGCGGTGTAATTTCCTGAATTGCACATCATTCATTCACACGCCTTTTTTCTATTGGTTTTGGAATCTTGTGGAAGGTGGGAAGGAGCGTATAGATTAAGACAAAGACGGCGGATAAATTATTGAATATAATCAGGGGAGAATTGTTCTAATTTTCAAACAAAGATTGCGATATTCGCGCCTGTTCGTTTGTAAGGTGGGAGGTCTAAGGCCAACAACAGTAGGCTAGAGAGAAGTGGGAACCACGTATACACACTCTATTATGCATATCAATCATTTAATGGTGCGTTTACTTTATCTATCTATCTATCTATCTATTGTTTACTTCATCCGGTTTCGATTTGCTGTTGAACAAACGAAAATTACCAAATTACACTCTAATTATATTGGCAAACTCAAGCCATCTTCTACAACAAGAATCTGCACACTGCTCTTCCACTAGTTCCATACTTTTTTGGTTTGTAAATTGTAATATGCTTCGTCTTCGCAGAAGTAACAGAAACATGGGGTTTTAAGAAAACTTATCGGGCCAGTTTCTGAAACTGGGGATTTAAGAAATCTGAATTCAGCGATGATAACGAGTTCCGGTGCTGATCGGCGGTTGAAGAGAAGCGGCGCCGCTCCTTCTCCTCTAGCCAACGCCATCTTTCCAGTAAAACCCAATCCCCTTTCTTTCGCGATGCGGCGTCTGATCGCCGGCGGTGAATCTGTAGTAGGGAGGCCGGCGATAATGAAAAAGGGCATATCAAGTCATTTTCATGGAGAATATTACCCGGGTTTATTTCAAAACTGCCCAAACTGGTGGGTTCAATTAGGAGGTATTAAATTTCTGTCAAAAAAAAATTAGGAGGTATTAAACCCGGGTCGGATTCATTACCCGATTTTCTCACACCCACCAATAGGCCTGCCAAACTGGCCGGGCCGGGCCGCTACTGACCCGCCAGGTCAAGGTATTCTTTCGGGCCAGGCCGGGCTCGGTATTGATCGGGCCTACAATCTCCAAGCCTGTCCTGGTACTAGGCGGGCCGCCGAGCCAAAATGGCCCTACTTTTTTTTATATAAAATAATCTTTTACTGTTAATATCAATTTACCAATTTACAAATTAAAACATAAATAAAATTTGAACAATTCACAATTAAAATAACATTCAAATAATTCACAATTATAATTAAGTTCAAACATTTCACAATTAAAATTAAATTCAAACAACAATTCCCAAATCACAATTTTCAAGTGGTTTTACGAAGGCCTAAAATGAGGAGAAATATTCATAACTAAACATAAACAAATATTCATAACTAATATCATCATCAGTAATAAACTAAATGTATTATTGTTATATAAATATTTATAAATATTGTAATATCTTTTTTTTTTAATCTGGAATTTTTTTTTATTAAAAAACAACTCACAAATTATACAACAATTACAATGTTTTTATAAAACCAAGCCATCACCCATCTACTCAACTAAAAACCATCAAATCCTATTTACAATTTAGACTAAATCAACCAAGCACCCAAGATTAATACTCCAATTTTGAAAACTAATTCCAACTTTAATCAATTTCTTGACGTGAATCAATTCCAAGTCCTTGTCTAGTACTATAATATAATCATTAATCATCATTATTTGTTGTATGTAAATTAATAACATTAACAATGTATATATTACTAAGCAATTTGTTCCACCCTTAGGTTTATGAATTCAAATTTTTAATAGTAAAATACATTTTTTAATTGTTTCATCTCATCCCATTCCCCTTTTCTTTTCACAAAAAAAAAAAAATCGGGCCGAGCCAAAGTTCCGACTCGGCAAGGCCCGGCCCTAGCCCGATCGGCCCGTCGAGCCTGTCAGACCGGGCCAAATTGGCCTTGTTCTTTCGGTCCTATATTTTTATGACTCAGTTTATCCTAAAAATCGGGTCAACTGGGCTGGCCCATCGGGCCGGGCCAGTTTTGCCACCCCTACCCATCAAGTAAACAATTTATTTATTAATAATAACATTTTTTTTTATAAGAAAGAAAAAATTATTGCCACAAGAGGTATAAGTAATACCTCAAATCTTTACAGACTCTACTAGTAATAACATGTGATGCACATATTCTTTTAAAAATATTACTCCCTCCATCCTCGAAAAACTTTCATATGTAGGAGGGCATACATTTTAAGAAAAAAAAAGTAATAATTGAGGTTTTGAGAGATAATTTTGTAAACTTTTATATATAAAGTAAAATAATTTTATTGGGTTATGTGTATGTGAGAGTAAAAAATAATGACATTTGTGTAAATTAGTGAAAATTGTGAGGGTGAAGTTTATAAAGAGTTTTCTATTTTAAGGGTGTAAAACTTATAATGAGACGGACGAAAAAAGGAAAATGTGAAAATTTTTATGGGACGGAGGGAGTATAATATAATATAAGGTTTCAAAAGGGAGCTAATAAGTGCCCATTCGGTAGTGTTGAAAAAGTGCAAAAAAAAAAAAAATGTTTCCCCTTCTCTGAAATTTCCTACTTTAATTTGTCAACTCCACGTTACGATGCATTTGTATTCTGGCGTCCTCATCGTGATTTGTTGTACTGATATTATTTTTTGGATAGCCCGACTCCCCTGACAAATGTATATTTTGTTGTGACAATCTTTCTTTGTAGGTTTGACCAGTTTTCGAAATCCGAATGAATTCAGATCAAGATTCAGTTGCCTCAGTGGTATTAGGGTTTATTGATTTGATAATTTCGATTAATTTTTTGGTTTCATAATTGAAAATGTTTAAATAAATAGCGGCGACGATGATGAGGTCTTCTTCTTCATTGATTTGGGTTTACAGGTGGAATTTGTGTTCTGAAATTTTCGTGTTCTCAATTAGGTTCTTAGTTGTCTTTAACGTCTTTTTTTTTATTTTTAAGTTTGGATCTTCAATTGCGTTCTTCAAATTATTTATTTATATATATAAAAGGAGGATGCACTTCTCATGCTTCTGCCAAGTGGCATCCTCCTTTTGCTTTCATGTGTCAATTTTTCAGTTTAAAAATATTATATGTGTTAAGTTTTAATTGTATTATTAATTGAAGGAAGTTGAATTGATAGGATAAATACAAGCTAAATATATATATATTTTTTTTAAATTCAGCGAAAAAACCAAAGAATTTATTGGGATTCTTGTAGTAAAGGGTTTCTAGGATTTCAATTTGTTAGGATTGGAATCAAATAATTTTCACAATTAAAAAGTTTTTGTCCATAACTAAAAGACATATATTTTAGAAAAATTAGGAATATATTTAATTTTTGTAAACAAATAATTTATCTCGACTTACCAATGTAAACTAAAATTAGAGGATTCTAAGACACTATTTACACGACATCTTAAAAAATATATTATGAGAATTTTTTGTTGGATTTTGTGAGTATCATTATATTATGAAAAAATTATACTTCTTTCGTCACATATAAGCTTTCATAAGAGTGGGGACAAATAAATTAATAAGATGAAAAAATGAACAAGAATTAGAGAAGTAATTTAGTGAATTTTATGCATAAAGTAAGAAAATTAGTTAAATTGTATGTATGTGGGGGCCAAAAGTAATGACGTCTCCATTTTAAAACTGTGAAAGATTTGTCGGACAAAAAAATAGTGTGAAAGGTATATAAAACAATTAAAGTATTAAAATAACTAATGTTATAATTTTCAAACTAATGATTTTCACACTCAACTAAAAAAAAAAAGTCAATACATTAAAAAAAATCAAATTTTCTAAACTGAAATTAATCTATCACTCCTCATACATTTGTTAGAGAACTTTTTAGGTACTTCCGACTTGCTCAATCATTTTTTTTTTTTTTGTGGGAGTATTTTAATATAACCGTATAATAACATATTCATATAATTTTTTACAAACAAAAAAAATTACAATAGACCCGTGCATTGCACAGGCAAGAAGCTAGTTTTTTAAATTTGGGAATTGAACAATGAAGGCTGAATAATTGGGTAATTGCGTTCTACGAACAAATTTCTTAATTTGACAGACTGACAGTTTAGTTGAGTAAAGGTTGAAGAAAGATAGAGGGCAAAACATAATTTTCCACAAATTTCAACTATTATTTTGTCATGAATTATCTTGATCTATCAAACAAACAAATTATTATCACATGTCTGATTTTTATTAAATACTACCGAACAATATTGGATTCACGCAATCGCCTTAAAAGGGGTGAAATTAAAAAATTTGCTAATTCCTGATTACCTGAATGTCACGTGGTAAATACTTAATAATAAAGTAAATAAATTAATGCATGTGTGAATCTGCTATATGAATCCAATTTGGTGATTAGATATAGTCATGTTACTAAGCATTAAAATATGTTGTTTTTATGGAATTTTATTGTGTTATGTAGCTTAAATTGATAATGTGACACTCGGTTTACATTGAATTCACTTTTATTGAATATGTTTAAGTTTTGGATAAGAAAAAAATGTGAATTATATATTTAATTTATGAATTTTTAAAATATATATATTAGGTGTTATATATAATAAATATTAAATAAACAAACGTACATTAACGAATCTCACCCATTTTTTTTTTTTAAATGTATTCCAGTACCGAATTGTATCGCTTCCTCTCTTGCGCCCCTGTACCCATTCAATATAAGTAGTACAAATTTCTCTTTCAAGAAAAAGGTAAACGAGTAAGTGTATTACCATAAATCTTACAAATTGCATCTCAAATCGTTTACATGTTTGATTGATGAGTAACACTTGTGTGAACAGTGTGTATTTCCATAAATCTTACAAATTGCATCTAAAATCGTTTACATGTTTGATTGATGAGTAACACTTGTGTGAACAGTGCATGTGCATGATAGTGATAGTGAAAATAGAGTTTATCGTATGCACCGGTTCATACTTAGTTTTGTTAGTACTTAGTTCATCAAACACTCAAACACTCCAAGAATTTTTCCATTGTTAGTAGTTAGTTCACCGAACACTCAAACACTCCAAGAATTTCTCCAAGCCACCTTATATCTTCATAATTCGTTCCCAAAGGAATCGAACCCGGATCACTCATTAAAGTGAGGAACCCGGTAGCCAGGTGGGCTAAGCCACCTGGTTAAATTTTTTTTTTTTTATTGATAAATATTAGTTTGTTAGTTGTTAGTAGTTAATTCACCAAGCACCCAAACACTCTAAAAATATCTCCAAGCCACCTTATAACTCTGTTTGTTTATGGTAATAAGATTGCAAGAATCCAGTTGCCCATAAACGGACAGACAATATTGATATTGTTTGCCACTTTATTCGGAATTTGTCCCTACATCTTCAGCTTGCTGACATCTTCATCAAGAGTCTCCCACGACCGCCTTTTGAGTGTTTTTACGATCCAAGCTTTGCGTATGTCTTTCACCCCACGCCAAACTTGAGAGGGGTAATAAGGATAATCAGAAGTAATTCAAATTGTACATAGAATATTCAAGACTATACATTTGTATCTATTGTAAATCTTCTTTGATTTGTTTCCTTGTAATTCTGATACTCTGTTGTATTATGATCAAAGTACAAGTGTTGATAAACAATGTGGCAGTTAGGCACATGCAGTTTATTTATGTATCTTAAATCATGTGTAGAGTCATCAGAGAATATAATTTATATAAATGCAGAGCAAGGTAGTACAAAAACTGCTTGTTTCACTCACATCATTCAACCCAATTTATGTCAAAGTCATTGAGTTTGAGTAACCACTTGTGTGAAACAGCAGAAGATGTGTTGTCATGGTCATCAGCAATCGTAGTTTCAAGCTTGTTCTCTTTGGCAAGCGACCGTTGTCGGTTAGGGTGCCTCACCTTCAGCGACAGAAGACGCGACACTTCATGCAAACCTCCCCATTTCTCCAGAGCACGCGCTATGTCATAACGACCTATATGCATGCATGTTTCGATTATGGTTAGTGATTGTAACATGACATGTTATTGAGAACAAGAGAGCATACTAGAAGAGACGATACGCGTAGTACCTGCACGTTCGAAGGACTTTCTGCTGGGCATATATGATGGATCCATACCCCAATTCTTTTGGAATCGTTTAATCTTAAGAAGTAGACACAGAGACAGTTAATATGCATGCTTAAGGTAGGTTTTAGTTAAAAGAAAGTAGCTAACCTCGTCTTGCAGATTGTCGAGGTTATCCCAGTAACCTTTAGGTTTTCGTTGTTTGTATGCGAGGGAGAGATTCATGAAGGACGCGATTCTCCTAAATCCACCCATTCGGGTGATTGCCTTTTCAATATCCACTCTCCCATGCTTCCTTAGTTGCTTTCTCATGGGCATAAATCCTTGCTGTCCGTGCTCGGATATGAAATTTAGGAGCTCGGCTTTAAGAACTTGTATGTCCCTCTGCAAGCCGGCTACCTTCGGCCTTTGTCTAAACGAAGTCGAGATGCAATCATCATAATCCTTGGCTAACATACTAGAATTGAAGGTCTCCCTCTCCACTGTTTCCTGCTGATTTCCAGTCTCTCTTTTTTCCATGTAGTCTCGAATAGCACACAAATTTGAAGGGAGATCCTCGTATATGACCTACAATGTTGGAGAATACATTGATAGGGCGCTTGTTTCGAGTTCTTCAATGGAAATGGAAATGAGAATGAAAAGCAAACCAACCTCTTCCATGATAGCTTCGGAAAGAAAAGAGTTTTTATGCATTTTCGACTCGACTGAATACTTCAACAGCGTGTGGTGACTACCAAGTTTCTCTAGAATCCATTTTCCTCTGAATGCATCGAAGTCGCCTTCAACCTGCTCGAATCGGATCTCTTGTTCGAGATGCTCCCACAAATCGAGGACAACGCGTGCATGGAGAACCATATACAGCAGACCTTTGCATCCTTCCTGCACTATACATGTATCTTTTTGTTTTCACAATTCCAAATATGCATCTCTGCTTATCAACTCTAAAATATCATTAATTTTGCAGCTCTTTTCTTTGATAATTTATATCCAGGCAAGAAATACATAATAATAATCCTAAATTTTCCAGGAACACATGCTTAAACCATGCACCTACCAAGTATGAATAATAACTAATACTGGAAATGATGTTTTTACCTGAAGAATGCGAACCTTATTGTTTTCTCGAGATAAAATCTTGCTAATGGCTAAATTAGGAACTATCCTGCATGACAAATTTACAATCAGTTTATGCATAAATCATCTCACTTGATATTAAACATGTGGTTGTATTAGAAGCACAGTTCACTGGATCCTGATACGATTCAGGTTGTGGGATAAGTAAGGCTAGATGAAACGGCACGTTGGCGGTAGGAAGAGGTAGTAGGCTTAGACGATACGCAATTTCATCAAGGCAAAGAAGTACAAAGCTTCAAGAAAAAGAATGAATCCTAAAATTATGAAAAATGCAGACTTGATTCATAATAACTTACTCAGGAAGAGTTTCATAAGCTGTGAGAATATTCCATACTTCAGGAACAGGAGCTTTTACTGTTATGCTGGCAACAACGCAGCGATGGACGCCCCCATTTTCCTTCACAAGAAACAATTAATTATACGAACATGCGACGTGAACAAAAGGGTGAAAAAGGACCTACCAATAAGCCATCAAATCTACGGAGATGAACTTCATCGACCACACATGGTCTGTCTAGAGGACAAGATTTCCCCAAGATTCCCCAATTACTAGTGTTTAACTCTACAGTTCCAGATAAAGGACTAAAACTGGCTTTCACATTCATCGGAGGGGCCTCCAAAGTTGACGATGATGCATTCAACAACACTACATTC
The DNA here is from genome assembly GCA_030762865.1 of Paraleonurus japonicus. Taxonomy (NCBI): domain Eukaryota; kingdom Viridiplantae; phylum Streptophyta; class Magnoliopsida; order Lamiales; family Lamiaceae; genus Paraleonurus; species Paraleonurus japonicus. The sequence continues at coordinate 5,575,615 of CM061055.1, read as the reverse complement.
TGGTTCCCTTGAAACTTGCTCTCGGATCTGCATGCTAGAGCCTGAAGATTTACGGGAAGATCTGATCCGATAATCCTCTCAAGAAATATTGCAGGGAAGTTGAATCTCGGTATAACATTAACTTCATATCCCAAAACTGTTGTTAGGCTCCTGCAACAAGAAATAGCTATGAAACAAGTGTGTGGATGCATAATGAATGAGCTGTCCTGTAAGAAAAATAAGTTCAATCTAGAATGTGATCATACATTTGATACAATCCTATGATATTGATTGCATTCACATTTTGATTATTCACTAAAAGTAGCCACTTAATACATCTCCTTAGACATCATCAAATTTAAATTGGTGACTGTTTTTCAATTCCCATGGCCATCCATCTAGGCTGCAGGGCATGTAAAAAGTCATATATGAGTACTGATGATGAAATATCAGGTCAAGAAAGCAGATCATTCAAATGATTTAGTGCTGCGTTGGTATAGAAAACATCGAAAACTGCATCTCCAAAATAATAATAAAGACCATCAACTCTGATAAAAAGACCAATATTTGGATTTAAAGTCTATAAGCATACCCTTTCTGTGACTTCACTGACCATTTCCCTTCAAATTTCTTGAAATCTCCATCAACCATAGAGAAGCGAAGTTCACGATCCTTCTGCTGTTACGTAAAATGGACGGACATTCATGTCTAATAACACAAACTTGAGCATCATACCAAGTTTTAACAATAAAATTTCTTTCCATATACCTAATCTTCTTGTCATGAACAATGTATATACTTTCAGTTTTTCTACTCTTTTGTCCCTAGTTCTTCCATAGAGGGGCACAAAATATGTATATCCTCAAATTCATAAATAAAATGATCAGGCACTGCATTAAATTAAGCACATTGTTAAGTTTGAATAGAAATTGCATACAGAGTTGAAAAGTTCTTGAAGATCCAATACAACACGAGCTTCTATATGCCAATACAGTGCCCTTTGCAACCCTCTTTGCTCCAACCATATCCTCCCATCATGTGGACAAGGAATTCTCCGACTGAAACATTATATCACAACAAATGCATAGCATCAATTTCTTGGTTTTATCAAGCAATAACTAGTAAAATCCTAAAGAATTTCATCTCATCTAAAAGTTCGAACTTGTAGAGATGTGTGAAATTGATTCATTTATATTAATTTCCTAACACTCTCAAATCTAGTGGACAATTTGATATAGGTGGAGTTGCTTTCTGTAGAATCGAACCAGAACGTCGGCGAGCTAAGCTCTGATAGATAAAATAATTTTATCTCATCTAAAAAAAATCACTAGTAGAGGCGTGAAATTATTAATTTCCTAACATTCTCACTTACTGTGGGCCGAATGTCAACTCTCTCCTTCCGAGAAGGCCCAACGAGTAGACAATTTAATACGGGTGGAGTTGCTTTTTGTAAGAATCGAACCAGAAACTAGGCTAGCTAAGCTCTAATACATGAAAAAAACTTATTTCATCTAAAAACCAATTGTAGAGAACTTGAAATTAATGCATATATATCAATTTTCTAATATTCTCACTCACTTGTGGCCGAATTCTCAATTCTTCCCCCCATTTGAGGAGGCCCACAATATAATACGAGTGAAATTGCTTTCCGTAGGAATCGAACCAGAACTTGGGCAAGCTAAGTTCTGATACATGAAAGAATTTCATCTAATTTAAAATCACTTGCAGAGCAAAATCATCAGAGCAATAGGCAGTGGTTGAAGATGAGTAAAATTTACCTGCTAACAAGATTTGGGATGAAATCAGCAAGCCTTTCATAGTCAGTGAGAGCATACCAGACAGACTCAATATCAGCATTAACAGATATCTCAGCTCTGATTCTACGTTCTCTCCAAGATATCACTTCCACGTCACACTTCACCTTTCTCTCTCCTGAAATCACCCCCTTTTCTTCTTCTTCTTCTTGTTCCCTATTCTTGATCTGGCTTATGCTTTTCACAACACTATTATGATTCCCATTTGGGAACTCCCATTTTGGCGTTTCTGCACTTGCAAATGAACAGAACACCACGCTTGCATTGCCTACAGAGGAATACTTTTGCAGGTAAAATGTAGCATGATTCTGTTTCTGGGTTTTCTTCAGAGTGAAGCTCAAACAATGTGATGAAGTGTAGGGCTTAGTGGCGATCATGGAGGACTCTGTGTTTTTTCACATCAGGATTGAATTGAGTGAGTTTCATTGATACTTGATAGATTTTCATTTTTCTTTGTTTGGGGTGAATTTTTAGCATTAAATCTTGACCACCAGTACTTGAAAGTATGGCGTTTTGTATAGCAGAGCAAATGAGTGGTTGAAAACAAATGCTACAAATTGGGGTTTATATTATTTTTTAATAACTTTACACATTATTTATTTATTTTATATTTTGGTTCAGGCCATTTCACTTTTATATATAAAGGGAAAATGGAATTTTTTGTCTTTTAAGTTTGTCTGACTTTATTTTTCGGGACATGTACATGTATGTGCAAGCAATTAACTACTTGAGCTGAGCACTATTTTGTTAACAAACACGCTTTTGGTAGTATCTATACGACTTGAGCGCGCCCATAATTTTTACAAATTTTTTGTAATACTCAAATTTTAAACGTATTACAAAAATATGTAAAACTATTACGTTTCATACAAATTTTAGTTATATATAACCCTAATTTCATGCACACATATAATTATTGACAAAGTTTTATATAAATCAACTTTATCATGTAATTAATTTTATTTTGTATATATTTTTAAATTATACGTATTAGTTTTTTTATTAAAAAAGTATTAATTTAATAGCATTAATTATTTCATTAAAAAATATTCATTATTTGTGGTTACAAATTCATATATAATGTATTTCTAAATTGGTGGTTGAACAACACGTCGTAAAATACACGATTGGTGTGGTTTACTTTTTCGTGTTATTTACAAAATTATTATTGCATTAGAGTGAAGTTTTCAGCAGCGAATTATTTTTTAAATAAATATCAGTTAGTCTTATATTAAATATTTTTTTTCGTGTAACTAGTTTATAACGAACACATTATTATTATAATAAAATAATGAATATTTTTAATAAAATAATTAATATTATTAAATTAATACTTTTTAATGAAAAAACGAATACATATAATTTAAAAATACATACAAAATAAAATTAATTACATGATAAAGTTGATTTATATAAAATTTTGTCAATAATTATATGTGTGCATGAAATTAGAGTTATATATAACTAAAATTTGTATGAAACGTAATAGTTTTTCATATTTTTGTAATACGTTTAAAATTTGAGTATTACAAAAAATTTGTAAAAATTATGGGCGCGCTCAAGTCGTATACATACTAGCAAAAGCGTGTTTGTTATCAAAATAGCGCCCAACCCAAGCAGTTAGTTGCTCGCAGATGCGCTCATACGTCCCGTGTTTGACCTTTGGAAGCTTCGTTTTTTTCTTGATGATTTTATAAAGGCATGCCACACTTCAGAAGCTGAATATATATTATAAAAGGCGCATTCATACTAAAGTTGTGCCTAGCCGAGATGGCAAGCATTTTGCCAAGTTGTGAAGAGGTCCCAAGTTCGAACATTAGATGTGCAAATTTTTTTAAATTGCACGTGAGGCGCACGAGGTCGACTTGGTCAGGCTTCAAACATAAAAATCGATCCACATCATCTTATCTATAAATATATATAATACATCAACTGATTTCCTTTTAGGGAATGAGCGGGAAAGATTTTTGACCTTTGATGTTGATTTCTTAATTTCATCTTGACCGTTTATTTTAATTTAGGATTTTTTTTTTAATTTTAATAATTATCCAAAAAATATAAAAATGTATTTATTATTGTCATCAAATCATCCAATCCAATTTATTCCAATCATACATAATAGTCAATAAGTTGCCTTTTTTTGCATCATTTCACCTCATTCGTTGATTTGACATCATCGACTCATCCAGTCCATTCATTTGGTCAAATTGCTAAATTAGGTAATGTTAATCACCCATCAATTACTCAATTTCACTCCATAATCTTAGCATCAAGGTCTCCTATAAATTCTACTCATTTTTTTCATTCAAACACAACTCATCGACATTATTTATGTTGTTTTACTTGGTATCGTTTATCATAATCGTCTTTGGCATTATCAAACAAAACAAATTATATAATTCATCCTAGGTTCGAAGATTTGAAGATGATCGTCCATAACATTATTTTTCAACTCATCAACATTCTTTGAATATTTGAAGATTTTAGAGTGAAAATCTTCATTAGATTATTCATCATAGTTTTGATTTTTTTTTTTAAGATTTGATTAGTTTTCTTTTCATTTTTATGTTACTCTCAATCTGTAAAATAAATTTATTGTGAATTGATACAAAAAAAGTTTACAAGTTGCTGGAGAAAGTGAAGAATATAAGTCTTATATTTTGTGAAATTAATTCTAGCGCATTGTTGTGAACTTGCTTCTCTAAAGAATGTTTGAAACAATTAATATTTCGATCCTCTGCAAAATAAAAGTCATAATATTTAGGGCAAAAATTTTAAAAAATATATATTGATTAAAACTCATAAAAATAATGTTGACCAACGTGCGAAGCACGGTCATGGGCAAAAACTAGTAATATATAATAGGAACTCACATTCCTCATTTGGGTTTTGGCGCCATTTCACCTGGTCCGTTGATCAATTTTCTTTCGATTCATCGTGGCCGTCCACATAGTCAAACATCTAATTTAGGTAGCAAACATACACAATTAATAGGACATATATCTCTCTAATTCATCCCTCATTTTCAGTCTCACCCTCCACTATAAATGTTTGAGTTTTTTTTTTTAATTTTCATCACAATTACACCACCACCATCATCAATACGTTACGTTGCTCCGGCCACCACAAAAAAAAAACACATTTTGGCGAGGGGATTAGCGAGGGACTTAACGAGGGCTAGGAGATTAGCGAGGGTTTTATCGAGGGAAAAAAGCCCTCGCTAAAAACCTCCTCGTTAACTCAACTCTCGGCTATCCCCTCGTTAGCTCGCGAGGACTTATTCAGCGTCGCCTGGGATTCGAACACGCGACCTCGCGTGTGGCTCAGTAGAGAGCCTAGTCGCTTTACCGTTTGGGCAAAGCTAATCATTCGATATGATTTTGCTTTTAAATATATTAATATCATATTATGTTATATATTTTATATATTTTAGATATTTTATTTATAATTGTATATATGTAATTAAATTGTATACTATATATTATATAAACTCTATATATATTATTATTTTATAATTGTTATTATTATATAACATATATAATAAATTAAATTGTACACTATATATATTATTATTTTTTAATTTTTATTATTTTCACATTCAATTATATATTTACTAATATATTATCATTATATAGTTTTTATTATTATTATCATTTTTCAATTAAATTGTATATTATTATTTTATCATTTTTCAATTAAATTGTATATTATATATTCACTATATATATTATCATTTTTTAATTTTTATTATTATCATATATATATTCAATTAAATTGTATTATATATTCACTATATATATATTCATTTATAATTGTTATTATTATCATCACATATATATATTCAATTAAATTATACACTATATATTTTAATATTTTTTAATTTTTATTATTATCACATATATATTCAATTATATATTTACTAATAATATATTATCATTTATATTTGTTATTATTATCATCACATATATATTCAATTAAGTTGTCAACTATATTATCATGTGTATAAATATGTACTCTTAAACAATTAAAATTAATACTTTAAACAATTAAAATTCATCATCTTAATCAATTAACATCCATACTCTTAAACATTTAAAATTCATAAATTGTTAATCAGCATTCAGAAAATTCATAGTTTTAAACATAAATAATAAACTCAGCGCCTAGAACCCCGAGACCCACGGGATGAGTGATCAGAACCATTCGGACCAGTAGGGGGAATACCACCACCAGATGCGGAACCCTGGAACCCCTGCATCCACTCCTGGAATTGACGCTGCATCTCCTCTCTCAAAGTTGCTGCAATTCGCTCTACCTTCGCCTGCACCTCTTCTATCTGTTTCTGCGATCTCTCACGCTCCTCTTGGAGCAGGCGGTCGACATCAGCTTGGCTGTAGGTGCCAACAGGAGTACTCGATGAGCTACAGCTGGAGGGGATCCGTCTAGACTTACCCAGTTGACCAAGACCCCGAACACGTCCGTGTTGTTTTCCAACGGAACTAACGTACAACTGGGATAAGTTTGTGTTGGGTTCGGAGCTCAACCCCGACCCCTCAGAGGGCTGAGGCATCTGGGAGGCCATCTCTTGTACTTCATACTGTACGAATTTTTCCACAATTAAAATTTTAGATTACAATATATTTATTATTACATAATATAAAATGAAAATACTTACAAGTGTGTCACTTATAGCCCCGTAGGTGTGCTCCCCATCAGGATAGCAGTGGTAATGCTAGACAATGTCCCAGTCAGTGGTGGGCCGTCCTGTAGTCCTCTCCTGTATTTATTCAATTAGATCAACGTGCTTAATTAAAATATCAAACTAGCATTAAAAAATTACTTACAAAGTCATATGCAAACTCAAATTTGCTCCACGGGATCCGCCCCTATGGCGGGAGATGCCACTACCCGGCCTCCCGGGCTCCGATAGTCGATTCTCGCTTACTTTGCTCGCTCTTTCATTTCACGTCTTCTCTATCCCAAGTACTCGGCGAGTGCATTGAAAACCCCGCATCCCATCCAGGCCTCTTCTTCTCGGTCACCCAAAGCTTTTTCACATGGTTCAAAGATATCGGTGTATCTATCTTTCTCGCCCTACGTAGGAACAGGTCATACACCTCTGTCTTTTGTTAAATAAGGCCGGGTTCCACCTAGTCTTACTCTACAAAACAAAATATTATTGTACTCAATAAGCGTTAAAGATCTTAAATTAATCAAAATTAAATAGAGATTATTAATGATATGTATACCTGGAATGTCTCCCAAAGATAAGCTGCAGTCTCTCCGGCGATATCATCTGGAATGTGAAGGCGCCGAACTCCATATGCTGAGACATAATCAACCTAATAAGCTTGGAGACCGAATTCGATGGCATCAACCTGCAAAAAAGAGGTGGTAAACACGCAAAATTAATAGACATATAAAACACATATTAACATATAATAATATTCACATATATTAAACTTACGTTCCCCTATAGATCCATATATCGAGGATTTCTCCCTCAGCTACATATGGGGCATCCTCATAAGACTCGGAGACGGTAGGCTGTTCCTCCTGGACCTGGGGTTCCTCAATAACCGGTACAGGTACCGGTCGACGAGTCGAGCCAGACGGTCCCCGAGACCCAGACGGTCCCCTCGATCCACTCGCTCCGCTCATCTGTAACAATAATTAAATAAAATCACATTATTACACTAATCAATAAAAAATATGCATTTTCATAACATTAAAAACACATATTATCATCATATAAAACATCACTCATCATATATATAACATTAAGAACATATTATTACACTATTCAATTCTCATCTGAGTCTGTATGTAGCTCCTCCTCCTCCTCATACACCTCTTCTTCTTCTTCTTCTTCTTCTTCTTCTTCTTCTTCTTCTTCTTCTTCTTCTTCTTCTTCTTCTTCTTCTTCTTCTTCTTCTTCTTCTTCTTCATTCTCAATACCAATTAGTGCATCGTTGACATCTGTAAATATGACTGAATCATCATCCATTTGCACAACATTAATTTGAGACTCAATATCGTCTTGAAAGGGGGGAAGCTCTTGTTCATTCGTTGGCGAGGTTTCCACCAAGGATCTCGGCTTGATTTTGCAAGCGGCCAACCATTCATGTCTACGTTTTCCGGGGTACTTGCAATAGTAAATTTGCGTGGCTTGACTTGCTAACACAAAAGGATCGTAGCGGCCGTATCGTCCTCTCTTATTAACGTCCACAAGTTTGTAATTAGGATGTACCCTTGTTCCATTTGGCACAGATGGATCAAACCACTCACACTTGAACAAAACAACTTTCTTCTCAATACGTCCGGGGTATTCTAGTTGCACTACTTCCTCGAGGATCCCGTATAAATCATTCTCATCTGCATCATAATTTTTACCCTTGATACAAACTCCACAATTTGAAGTAGATTTGGATGACCCATAAGTTTGTGTGTGAAATTTGTAACCATTCACGTAATATCCAGGGTATGTGGTTACACAACTCGAAGGACCACTAGAAAGATCACGTATCCACCGATTTTGAATATTGTTTATCCTTACAAGTTGTTCAAACCACGATGTAAACTCCTCTTGTAGTCTATCATCTTGTTCAGCCCTCGAGAGTCCCGGTTGGAATTTTTGCAGTTGCTCGGAAAATATACTACAAAAGGGGTTTTGATTATTTAATATACGGATTAACGTTATAATTAACATAAGTTGAACGTTATAAACTTACTCGATATACGGTTGCAACTCAGGACAATTCAGTAACACGTACGTATGAGCCGTGTTTTTCTCCTCATCTACAATCCATCTTTTGTTCATCTTTCCAAGATGTCGACCAGGAGGTATAAATATGGACAAAGTACCTTTCGCTACTTGGGGTACCTCGCCACGACCATCGTAATTACGAGGTACATTGTGCCGCCTCGTCTGAACGTGATCGTCAAAATAGAGGGAACAAAATATTGAGGCCTCTTTCGTTAAATACACATTTGCAATCGATGCTTCAACATGCGCCTTGTTACCAACACTGAGCTTTAAATTGTGAAGATACCTAATTAAATGAATCAAGTGTTATATATATATATATATATATATATATATATATATAATATAACCGTTTTAGGTAATCAAATAATTTAGAGTTATAAATTACCTCTCAAATGGATACATCCATCTATACTGCACAGGACCAGCTATCCTTGCTTCGTATGCAAGGTGCACAGGCAGATGCTCCATCGAATTGAAGAAGTTGGGTGGAAAGATACGTTCCAACTTACACAGTATAACTGGAATATCTGCTTCCAATCGAGCCATGTTCTCAACTGTAATGGATGTAGAAGTTAACTCCCTAAAGAACAAACTAAGTTCAGTGATTGTTTTCCACACATTCGGTGGCAGAGTTTCACGGAAAGAAATCGGGAGTAGTCTCTGCATAAACACATGACAATCATGACTCTTCATCCCAAACATCTTCAATTTGCTCCAGTCTACACATCGGGACAGGTTAGACACATAGTCATCGGGAAACTTCAACTCAGTTACCCATCTGGACAGATCATCCTTTTCACTTTTATCAAGTGAATAACAAGCTTTGGGATACTTTCCTGTGCGTTGATATTTCTCTAGAGAGGGACGACGACAATATTCATTAAGTTCATCCCTAGACTTATTTGTGTCTTTTGTTTTCCCTTCCACATTCATCACTGTGTAGAATAAATTATCAAACATATTTTTTTCAATGTGCATCACATCCAAATTATGTCGGATCAAGAGGGTACTCCAATACGGCAAATCCTAAAAAATACTTTTCTTCCTCCAGCCACCATCTGATCTTTTGTTGTGGGCCTCAGCACCCTCTTCTGTCACTTTCCGGTACCCCAACCAATTAATTTCTTGTAGAAGCATTTCATCTGTTCGGATGGGTGGTGAGTCATCTGTAACTACTACATTCTTCTTGAATGCAGTCTTGTTCCTGCGATACGGATGTCCCCTAGGTAAGAACTTACGATGGTTATCAAACCACGACTGTTTGCGAATGAGTCTTAAAGTGAAGGCATCGGAGTACTCAGCACAATATGGACAAGCAGTCCTTCCAGCGGTGCTCCATCCAGACAGATTTGAGTAAGCTGGAAAGTCGCTAATGGTCCAGATTAATGCGGCTCGCATCATAAAATTCTATTTTCTAGCAACATCATATGTTTCCACACCATTTCCCCACAGCATGTTCAAATCATGAATTAATGGCTGTAAAAATACATCTAAATTATCCTTTGGATTTTTAGGACCAGGCACCAAAACCGTCAAAAACATGAATTGTTCTTTTATGCACAACCATGGGGGCAGATTGTACGGTGTCACTATCACTGGCCATGACGAATACTGTTTTCCCGACTGCCCAAACGGCTGAAAACCATCAGTGCTCAAACCCAGCCTCACATTCCGTATTTCAGCTGCAAAATTAGGATATGAATAGTACAGGTGTTTCCAAGCCAACGAATTTGCAGGGTGACGCATAACACCAGACTCATCATTATAACAACTAGCATGCCATATCATATCCTTAGCAGTAGTATTGGACTGATACAGTCTTTGCAATCGAGGAATGATAGGATAATAGAACATCTCTTTGAAAGGAATGTTCTTTTTCTATCGACCATCCACACCACGTCTAGCAGGTTTGAATCGTGACCGACCACAAACCTTACAAGAATCAAGTTCCCTGTCTGCACCCCAATATATCATTCAATTATTTGCACAACAATCAATCCGCTCTACGGGAAGACCCATCCCACCCATCAACTGTTTAGTATCAGAAAATTTCTTGGGCACGAGATGTTCTGGAGGGCAAATCTCACTAATCAATTCAACCATTTGATTATAACCCCTTTCAGACAGTCTGTTCTCAGTTTTAATGTTTAAAAGACGGGCATTGAATGACAACTGAGAATGAGACTCGCAACCAGGATACAGATCATGATCCGCTGCACGAAGCATGTCAAAAAAATGTGCAGCATGCTAATTAGGAGGTTCCTCACTAAGAGGCTTTTCTTCCACATTTTGGAAACTAATATTAGGACCAGAAGTTAAGTCCATCATCATATTGGGGTACGAGCTAGATGTTGCAGTGTCGTCAACTCTATATGAAGTCGACGCCGGCTGATCATAGTTTCGGTGTGGTATAGGATTCCATTTTTGTTCACCGTGTAAAATCCAATTGTGATAATTAGACATAAACCCATGCCTAAACAAATGTGATTTCACATCAATGGGTTCTCTAAAACTCTGGTTCCTACATTTGAATTTCGAACAAGGACACCTAATCTTTCCTCCACTCATCCAATCCGGGTTACTAGTAGCGAATTCTATAAACGATTCGATTCCACTAAGAAATTCGGGAGATATCATGCCATTAATCGTTCTTGGACCATACATCCAACTACGCCTTGAATAATTCATATCAATCTATTTCAGATTAATGAAGATTTAAAATTTTATTAAATCATAATTAATTCTTCCAGTTAATATATTTTTTCCTAATATTTATAAATTTAATTTAAAATTTAATTTCATGCCATTAATCCTAATATTTTCTAAAAATTTCGGCAGAGTTTTGTCTTATTTTATCGTATTCCCCAGATAATATATCAAGTTCCTAGTGCATTCATTTCCGACTTAATTAAAATTAATCAAGTCGGAACGCACATTCTACAGCAAACAATACCAAATAATTCATCAACCCTCAACTCCAACATCAACTTGAATCGAACATCGATTCAATTTTCAAAATTAATATATAATTGAACTAGCATGCAAAATTTGATCGAACATCGATCATCATATATATAAATTATTATATCATGCATGCAAAATTATTTTAAATCAAATAATTATTATAATTAAATTAAAAGCATCTTTAAATAATTAATTAAAAAAAGAATACTTACGGTGATAGTGATTGCGTGTATATAGTTGCAATTTGCGTACCTACAAATATATAAATTATAACAATTAAATTAAAATTATAATAATATTAAAAATAAATTTATATAATTGCATACATACTAATCACTCTAAATAAAATTAATAATTTTATACTACTAATTATATATATTGCATACATACTAACTCTAAATAATTAATAATATTATACTACTAATTATTTCTAAATAATTATTAATAATTAAAATACACATAACAATTACAAAAATTAATACTAAATAACTAATAAATCAATACCTATACAAGCATATGTATAATAACAACAAAATTAACAACAAAATTACACAAATACATGCATATAAAAAAATACAAAATTTGTAAAATAACAATAAAATTAACCGATTAAATCATAAAAACTCACTGTAGAAATGTTCCTAGGAACGAGTACAATAAAGCCCAACTAGTGGGTGGGCCAATTTCGGGCGGCGGAGGACGGCGTGGCTACTGTGGGAGTAAAAAAACGTGAATTGGGGCTGGGGGGAGAAGAGGGCTGGTGCTGTTATTTAATTCGAATTTAACGAGGGGCCCAGCGAGGGGCCCAAGCCCTCGTTAATATTGGGCTGCCGAGGGGGCACTGCCCTCGTTAAGTTTGGGTCTGGCGAGGGGCCCAGCCCTCGTTAAATGTTGCCGAGGGTCTCGCCCTCGTTAGCTCGCGAGGGCTTTTTTTCCGTCTCTAAGGCCCTCGTTAATTAACGAGGGGCCCGATTCCCTCGCGAAGGCCCTCGCCTATCCCCTCGCTAATTAACGAGGGTTTTCTTCCCCTCACTAATCCCCCTCGTTAATTTTGGGTTTTTTTGTAGTGGGCGAGGAAAGTGGAGGAGCCACTCGACCAAATTTACGAGCACTAATTAAACGAAGAACGCATTTGCGGAATCGGAAGATAAACAGTGGTGATTCATTGTGACTATTCATTATGTAAACAATTCAATATTAACTTTTATCTAATGTAAATGTATTTTTATTTTTTTTTTATTGATTTGATAGTGTTTTAATGTATATATTGCCAACTATTTACGGATATAGATACTGATAGAAATAAAGCCCAACAAGAACAACATTTAGTTGTTCTGCAGATCAAACATCAAAACTCACTCGAAAATAGTTTTTGTTACTCGTATAAGAATAACTATAGAATCAGCACTACAAACCCTTATTATTATTCTCCAATATTAATTTTTATAATCTTAATAATATCTGTTTTATAATAAACACCCCAACATATAATGCTGGAAAAACTTAATAAAAGAAATACAAAAACTCATATAGCAAATTTTATTAAATTCCTTTTTCTATCATAGTTATAAATTAAATATTATTCACTGAATATTAACAAAAAATAAGAAATTAATTTGGCAATTGTGTATTACTATAAATCTCTTGATTTAACTTTTTCCTATTCTTACTTACTATGTAATTTATCTCTAATTTTATGCAAATTAAATATTAATTATTGCAAGAGAATTAAATTGAGGAAGGAAGAACATCATCAATGGAGACACATTCTAATTATGAGTCAATCTAATTATGAGAAACAATGTGAAAAAATTAATTTGATAATTATTTATTACTATAAATAATTAAACGTTATACTTATAATAGTATAAATTGTCAATTAATAGTAATTGATTTAATGTCAATTGTCAATCTAATTAGAGATTATGAACGTTAATTTAGGAATTGATTTAATTAAATGTTATACTTATCAATGGTCAATTAATAATTGATTTAATGTCAATTGTCAATCTAATTAGAGATTATGAACGTTAATTTAGAAATTGATTTAATTAAACGTTATACTTATCAATTGTCAATTAATAGTAATTGATTTAATTAGTATTATTAGTTAAAGATTTAATGTCATACTTTATAATCAATTTGGAAGGAGATTTAATGTCACATTTTAATTTTGTGTATTTTTACATTTTGAAATCTTAGTTCTAAATTAATTTTGATTTGACAATTTCTTATTACTATAAATCTCTTGATTTGACAATTTCTTATTACTATAAATTTCTTGATTTGACTTTTTCATATATTACACATGATTAATTTAGGAATTGATTTAATTAGTATTATTAGATAAAATTTAATGTTATATTTTATAATCAGTGTGGAAGGAGATTTAATGTCACATTAAATTTTTGTGCTATTCACGGATTATTAACAAAAGTTAAGAAATTGATCAGAGAATCGAAATTGCTCAATTTCAAAGATGCATGTGCTTACCGCCAGACTAACATATAATTTCAGAAATGAGAACTTAATATTATTTTTAAATAAATTTATCGAAATTCTTCCCATATCAATGTGGTTTTGTTAATAAACTAATAAAATAAGAGTAGATGTTTAGTGAAATTTATTCATAGTATGAAACTTCATTATAACATATATATTCAATAATATAATTACACTTATAAATTATTACCACACACAGTTTTATATGTTTTGTGTGTATAAAATATTATGATATTAGTAAATAAGAATTGTGATATTATTGAAAAAACGTTATGATATCATTGAATGAAATTTATTTAAGGGGAACAAAAGTATTTTGGGAATTTTTTTACAAGATTAGAAGTGTAATTTTTTTAACTAATTTAAATAGGATAAATTCAAACCCTAATAATCTGCCTCTTATTCTAGAACATCCAATCTTTAAATATCGACCAGATCTCATTAAAATGACAATAACCCTTAACTCCTTAAGCTATAATTCGTATGTATATTTACCACTTTATTAATATGCATTAATTGGAGCACCAGCCATATATAATATAGCTGTTAAATACTCTAGAAATATTTGACATATGATTATAAATTGAAGAAATCTTAGTTATAAATTAACTACTATTCACTGATTATTAGAAAAATTACGAAATTGATTTGACAATTGTGTATTACTATAAAAATCTCTTGATTTGACTTTTTCCTACTCTTATTTACTACGTAATTTATCTATGATTTTATGCAAATAAAATATTAATTATTTCAAGAGAAGCAAATTGTAGAGGGAAGAACATCCTACGTGTGTCGTCAATCTAATTATGAGTCAATCTAATTACGAAAAACAAATTAAAAAATTAATTTAATAATTGTGTGTTAACATTATACTTATAATTTGACAATTGTCAATTAATATGAAATTGATTTAATTAGTATTATTAGGTAAGATATCATATATTACATATTATTAATTTAGAAATATTTGGATTATGAATATAAATGGAAGAAATCTTAATTATAAATTAACTACTATTCACTAATTATTAGTAAAAATTATAAAATTGATTTGACAATTGTGTATTACTATAAATACATACCTATTTTTCTACAAATAATTGAAGTGTTATCATATTTCTACAATAATAATTGAAGTGTTATTTTTTTAATTGTTTTCAAAATTTACTTTTATAATTATATTTTTCTGTTTTCATTTAAGTAATGGCTGAAGATGAATCTAACTCAAGTGTTTATGCGAAAGAGAAGATAATCGACATTTCTTCTGATTTGGAACAGACCGTATGTGATGTGAAACGAAAATGGTTACGTAGTGATGATATTTCGAGTTATGGTATGTTTTTTTTTTATTTTTTGTGTGTTTGTGTGTTCTTCTCTTTTATGCTATGAATATATAATTCTTAAATTTATATTTTTTATAATAATCTTAGTTGTTTTATTATTTTTTAGGATTTTTTTCAACTCCTTTTATGGAGGAGGAAAAAAATAATAAAATCAATATTGCTTTATGGGATGCTAAGAGGAGGCAACAGATTTGATGTTTAAATGTTTGAGATATGGACTTTGTTTGTCTAATTTTTCATCTTTCTCTGATTGTGATAAATCACGTATTCGTTCATAGTTGAGGAGTCTTAGAATGGAAGTTCGAGAGTATCGAGAAAGTATCCAGAAAATACTTAATTATGGTGGTCCATTGGTTTCTGTTGTCTCAACTGGTATTCTCTGTCTTATACAATCACCTGGCACCGGGGTAAGGAAAGATTATTGTTTATTTAATAAGATTTAGTATTTTATAACTTTATTAATTATATCATCATTTTATTTATTCGTGTAATAATGAATTTATTATTTGCAGAGGTATAAACGTCCATGTTTTAATGTTAAAAAAAGTGCATCAAGGAACTGACAGGTAAATGCTTTTATATATTTCAATATTTTATTAAATATAATTTTTTGTAGTACATGTTTCCTTTGTTTTTAAATTTTATTTCTTGTGCTCTGTTTGATAAGTATTGCTATTTCTCATATTACTTTTTTTTTTTTTTTTTGGCAATATTGATGAGTGTATACTTATTTTTTATGATTTGAGTTTTCCTTTAATTTTAAATGAAATTTTTATGTTTATATTGTAGTTTAAACTTAGGATGGATGATGGTTCTTCCTCTGTATTGTCATTTTTTTAGCATTGTTTGACGGAATCGGAGTTGAAGAAATCTAGGATGGTATTGTTTATTATTATTTTTTTATGTTTTTTATATTATTTAATAATAATTTTTACCTATTTTTTTTTTTTTTTTTAATTTTAAGCCAATGTCATTGGCTTTTTGGAATAGCCACTTTAAAAAATAGTATAAATTTACTCCAGACGTGGAGTTGAGAATGTCCGAGCAAACGTGGAGGGTGATGCTAAAAGATGAGAAAAAACGACGGCTGATTTCAGCGGGATTCAAGAAAGTTTTGCAGGATCTTTCTCTTTCTACGGGATGCATATTATTTTTTAAACTCATTAGTACTGAGGCAATTGTTATGAAATTTTCGACAAAGAACTAATTTCATTTTTATTTTGTTAATGTTATCTATGTTTGAATTATTAAGGATATGTTGAAGAATTTTTAACTTTAATTTTTTTTTTTTTTTTTTTGTTAACTATAGTCCAAAAGCAATGATAAAAAAGCTAAAATCATAAAATAAATTTTTCATGGGACCAAACATGCAATTAACCCACCATAAATTTGAATTCACCATTAAACAATGAATCTAATAAAAATTTGTTAGTCTCACATATTTAAAATATACATAATTAGTATTATTTTTTTATATATTTCATTAAAAGAGGTATGTATACTATATTTTAAAAAAATACAATAACTTATGTTTAAAATCCAATGATTAAATTTTTAAAAACTTCATTATGTATAATACAATAATTTTACAACAATTCAAGTGTATTTTATAGCTAAAATCTTTTAATTTTTAACAATTATACGTAACAATGTCTCATTACTCAATCTTTATGATTAAATCTATAACTTTTCAATTCAACATTATTAAATAAATGTTCTAATGACAAGTGATTAATTTCATACATTAAAAAATACACAACGTATTATAAACCTTTAACTTTAAAAAATACATTAATTTCATACATTAATATGACAAAGAATATTGTATTACGTGAGGTTTTTAGAAACCTTTAACTTTTGCGATATTTATTAAATAAAAATTTTATTATCTAAAAAATTTATGTTTGTTTTATAATTTCTTGATTTTGTCACTTATTAATTATTGAATTATTGATTAAATTTTATAATAAATAATAAAATTATTGAAAATATAAAATGAATAATTTATTAGAGACAACCGTGCGAAGCACGGTTATGGGTCAATACTAGTTACTTAATAAAAAAAAATATTTCCACGTCGGAGTCACCGGTTGGGTAACCTAGGATAGCAGGTTTCAGGACGAAAATCAAATTTTTTTTGAAGTTATAGAACTGAAATAAGAGGACGAAAAAATAAAGTCAGACAAACTTAGAGGACAAAAAACTCCATTTTTCCAAATATAAATACCAAGTCAGTCGAATATGGTAAAGTTACAAGACCAGTTTCAAATAAATAAAAACAGAATTGTAAACTTAAAAGACCAATTTCTTAAAAGTGATATGGTGACAGGTTGGGTTACCCTCAATCGTTGGATATATTTACAGGACTAATTTCAAAAAATAAAAATAGCTAAGATCATAATAAAAAATGTGTAAAATTATTGGCCTACACAAATATAATCTCCTTCAAATTTTTTGGTATGGTGTACAAACTGTTTGTCTTGTCCTCATCTCAATTACCTTTAAGTAGGGTTGAGAACAGATCAGATAACACAATAAGAGTTTACGTTTCAACCTATTAAAGTTTGACTCGACTTGATCTTTTTAATAAACAAGTCAGGTCTAGATTTTTTTACAAGCTTATTTATTTATACAAGTCAGGTTTGGGCCTTTACATTAAGCTCAACAAGTCGGCTCGCTTAAGTAGTATATATATATATATATATATATATATATATATATATATATATATATATATATACACGTACACTGATGGAAATTTTTAGTTTTGATGATTGTGCCAAAACATTCACGTAATAGGACAAGTTGAGTTGTATAGATTGTTTACTTTGTTTTATTTTTATAGGTAATAAGTTGAGGGAGAACTCATCTTATAAGCTAAGTCTGAAATGTGAAAATCAACTTGGAAGATGAGTCTCGAAGGAAGTTAAGTCTTTAAACAAGATCAACTTGAAGACCTGAAGCTGAGTTAAAGTCATTTTGAAAATTGAGTTAAAGTCATTCGATAAGCTAAATTTTTGGGTCCACTTATGAATCAAATGATCATCATATAAGTTGAGTTTGGGTCAACTTATAAGATGAGTTTATCATTTGATGAGATAATGTTGTTGCTCGTTCAAGATAAAGAATTCAACCTAGTGTCAGAGTGTTTTGAAGACTCAAGGTCACATGAGAACTCAAAGATTAGTTAGAGAGCTACCTAATAAGCCTATATGGACCAATTAATGTTTGAATGCTAATGTATGATACCAACACAAAAGTTGAGTGCAACATTGCAAAAGGATAAGAAAATGATAGATACTATCTTTAATGGTAAAAGTCATCCTATAGCAGATCCGAAGAAAATTGCACACTATAATTATATGAATTTGAATTTATATATCCTCCAACAATAACATTCATATCGACATTATAAATACAAACTCTACCTTCATAACAAGGTAGTAGAAATGCTACCAGATGAACAAGCTAGCAAGATCTTCAAGCATTTCCATTGAAGAACACTTAGCTTAGTTATATGCATAAAGAATCCTCTATATCATAGGATTCTACAAGAGTGTTCTAGATTGTATTTAAGCTTATATTGTCATATCTTAAACTTAGAGAGATTTTCAAACCTTAGTTTTTTAGCTAAAACAATGCAAGGAAAATTTCACCTAGTTGGAACTCGCTTGCATCTTGTGGAAAGATTAGGTCGTTGTTAGTATGATGAGTTTGGAAGTCTCCTAAAAGTGATTAATAGTAAGTGGACTAGACCTCGCTCAAACTTCAGGCAGTCGAATTTCACAAAGTGAGAAAAGACTATCAAAGTATTACTTGGCACTCTAAATCAAGAGTGGATGTAGAAGCTGAATCTTTGAACCATCATAAATTCTTGTGTGTTTTTACTATTTTATACTTTAACTGTCAAACTCATTTTTATACAAAGCTAGCATACCATCATCTTGATTAGTTTAACTTCAAGTAAGATGATCCTGCATAAGATAACCCTATCAACACACCTTTTTTATTAAATATGGCTCATATGGAGATGATTTGTGTAAAGAGTTTGATTGGGGAATTAGGGTTCGTTTACTGTGAACCTTTGCTTATGCATTGTGATAACCAAGCATCTTTTCATATTGTAAATAATCCTATTTTTCATGAGAGGACTAAACATATTGAGGTTGACTGTCACTATTTATGTGAGTGTGTAATAAGCTAGAAAATTTTCACTTCATTTATTTCTTCGTACAACTAGGTTATTGATGTCTTCACTAAACCGTTAGAAAGAAACGTTTCTCAAAACTTTGTGACAAGCTAGATATGATTGATATATATGCTCCAACTTGAGTTAATATAAGGTCAGACATATGATACTATAAAGGCAAGTACGTGTTACTAGTCCTAAAAAAATAAAATATTCGTTCATATGTTGTACTGAGTTTGTTCATATTATAACATCTGTATGAAGAAAATTATGTTAGAATATAAATAAATTCAGTACAACATATGGGCAAATATTTCATTTTTTAAGGATTAGTAACACGTACTTGCCTTTATAGTAACATATGTTTGACCTTAGTAACTCATGTTTGACCTTATAGTAACACAACCTAAGAGTAAAATTTTATATTTACCTTTATGCGAATTTCGTACACGTTGCCTTTACAATTATACATATGTACCCAAATCTTATACGTAGGGATCAAATAGACCATGAACTTTTTCTTAACACATCTAAACTATTTTTCTCTAATGTTGAGATCAAATAAGCCTCACATCTTAATAAAATCGCACTCTATTAATGAAAATAAAGTTGTCAAAGATTAAACCTATTTGATCCATACATATAAGATTAGAGATCTATTTGACTATTTTTTTTTTTTATTTTTCTTTTTGTATTTGAGCGATTATTTTAGACAAATGTGTATTATTTTTTTATAGTAACACATATTTGTCATTACAATAGCACATGTTTAATCTAATAGTAACACCTCTGGGAGTACTTGGGAGTAGAGGTGGCAAATCGGGCGGACCGGACTGGGCCGAGGCCGGGTCAAAAATTGATCGGGCCTACAAAATGGAGGCCCAGCCTGGCCTGTATGGGCCACCGGGCTATCGGGCCGGGCCGGCCCATTACTTTTTATTTTTAATTTACAAAAAATTATATATAAAAATTGTATTAAAATAGTGATCATATAATATTTATTTATAAAAAAAATAAGTTTAATTACTACTTACACATTACTAATAAATCTATACAAAAAGAATATAAAAATAAATTAATGTAGAATACATAAACTATCATAATTCATAAGCTCATATATTAGTCCATTAAAATTCACAAGTCCAAATAGAAGTATCAATGACTCAATTGAATGTTGATGTGATAGGTTCACTTTCATAATTTAAATATATTATAAATTATAAAAATTTTTGATCAAAAAGTTGAAAATTTTATTAACCTAAAATGGTTCAAGCAAGAGATACTTGTGAGGTCAAAATCCAGTTTATACAGAATATATATGTTAGTCTATCAAATGTCACTAACAATATTTAATAAATTTAGATGAATAAAGATCTTTCATAATTTTCTCTTTCACAATCTGTTCGCCACGAAATATAATTGCATTGCATGTCTTTCATATTAACCAAACAACACATTCTTGTATAAATTATAAATTATAACTATTAGTTACTAACTTAATATTGATTTCATATATTAACATTGATTTATTCATACTCTAAAATATGAAGAAAAAAAAAACTAAAAAAAAAAAAAATTCACGGGCCACCTGGCCGGCCCGCGGCCCATCGGGCCAAATGGGCCGGGCCAAAACGACCCAATTTTTTTGGGCCTATAATTAACACAGCCCAACCTATGTAAATATGCAGGCGGGCCAGACCTAAATTGCTGGCTCTACTTGGGAGGGAATTTTATTTTTTTTGTTCTTGCACTAGTTTTCTTTGAAAATATCCACTGGACCGACTCGCCTAGGATCCGTGAATTTCATTAAATGGATTATTTTACAAATCCTAAATTCATAAAATATTTCATGTAAAAATTTGTCTTATTATTATTATTATTATTATTATTATTTGGACTGTTCACAAATTACCAATAGTAAATAAACTAAAAATAATTTGTGAATCAATTGTGTTATTTGATGCAAGTTGAACGCATGTAGAAAAATATGTAGAAAACATCAGCTGCAATATAATACGAAATTTAACTAAATCCTGCAATAACATTATGGAACAAATTCACAATCAAAATATGATGAGCAAGAAACACTATGTTCAGGTGACATTGTAAGATAGTAGAAGAGTTTCACTTCTATACATGTTTCTCTAAATATATTTCATTTCAACTCGATTATATACTCTGAAACTAAAGCCGGCTAGACATATCTGTTGTCCAAAAAGAGAGCAAAAATCCAGGAAAGTGAGTTAAAACTGTGGAGACAAGTAAACTTTCCCTACTCTTACTTCTTTGTTTTGTCAAAAAAAAAAAAAAAGGGCCAAGTGTTAGTGTGTAAAGGAGAAAAGGAAAGGATGGATATGAAGAGAAGAGGTGATCAAGAAAGCTGAAGAGCAATCTCCTGGAGAAGTAATTTCTTTTGAGAAGCATTGATAACACCTCTACATTCGGCATCCACCAGAACCTCTGTCATTATAGCAGCCGCGTGTCCTCTCGGCCCCTCAGTCCCTGATGCTCTTCGAAGCATGAACACCTATTTAAACACATTTCCATTTTGTCACAATTTTACTCCAAAATACGTATAAACATGAAATATCGGAAAACATTTTGCACGCCAAATAGCATTCATTAGCTATCATGATAAATACCTGTCCATGATGTGTTATTTCTAAACATCCAGGTTGCTGGATAAAAGGTTCTCCATCAATTTGCACGGGGAAAGGACTGGACACGTGTATTCTTATAACTTTCCCTTGTGCTAGCCTAGTTGCCTGTGATAGTCCAACGTGCACAACATACAACTAACTATTAGTTGATCTACCACGAAGAATGTTGTACGAGCATAAACTTCTTACAGACGAGTTTTACTACAAATTAGTTCCTTTTTCATACAAGTGCAAGAGAATTAATATGTTCTTAGAAAGGTAAATTTTATAAAGAATCCAAAGCTTAGTTTCATATTAGACTCTATGATGAGTGACACTATGCACTCTAATTTCTCATTAAAGTCGACATTCAACATTGCCGTCCATAACTAGTAGAACAATTCTTGTAGGTATCTAACCAGATCAGATCTTCTAGGATTTTCGAATATTACAGCAATACATTGGCATTGCAGAAGAGAAATCTAGGATTCCTCATTAACATCAAACCATTAGCAAACATATTTAAAGAACTCAACAACATAATGAAAATTGCAAATGCCATAGCCACGACGACTCTTTGATAATACACCTACTCTAAAATTAAATAGGCACATAAGGATGAAGAGAAGTCTCAAACCTGGAGTTTGCCCAGGTGCCATGATCCAGTAACACAAACCACTTCAAGCATTTTATCATGCATGTATTGGTGATTGAAATCGTCATCATGTTCATCATCGTTTTGCCAAAGGTCAACTCCACCCATATAGCTACCAATGTTGAGCACAATCAAACCCTCAGCATCCTAAATTACAACATCAGGCAACACATTAACAACATACAAGAAAACAATTATTTTGGTCAAGCAAGTGATTTGGCATACTTTTGGTATCTCGATATCTTTGTCGTCTACTTCAAGCCAGACCTGCCATGGTAAGTCAGCACAAGCTCTATCCATCATATCCCTCACCCCTTCTTTTGCACACCTTAGTTTATTTACAAATTGATCCATCACTTAAATTAACCACATGAAAACTGAAATTATGAAAGCCACATTTCGTGTACAAGTAGATAAGATAAGAGATAATAAACTATGTACCTGACTATAAAACTTCCCGGGGTTTTCTTCCCTATTCATGTGAAATTCATATGCAACCTTTGCATCACATCCAATACCTATAGAAGACAGACCCTGAAATTAGTAAATCAAAATACAGATTAAACACTAAGAAACTTTTTGAGAATTTTAAAGAACTGTATCCAGCAGCGAAATAAGTGAAACAATTTACTTTTATAAAATGGTGACATTGTTCATTAATCCAAAAGAAGAATGTCTCACTTGAAAAGGCATAAGGATTGCAAATTACCCAAGTAGTTCATCATGAACTTTGATTTAGGGTCACCACCAGATTTTTCATCTGTCATGTTGACTTTCCAGCGATCACGCATTGTGACTGCCGCATGGTCTATGTCATTCAAGAAAGTGCTTAAGGCACCTTGTCCTTCAATAACAGAAAACCCACCACCCCAATGCAGAACCCTAGACAAATCATTTCCAGTTCCTAAAGGAAGAACTGCAACTGGTGGGGGTGACTCATAATTGTACCTCTCGATAGCATCAAGGACCCAGGCAACTGTTCCATCACCACCACAAACCAAAACCCGAAAGTATTGCACACTGCTAAACAACTCTAGACCAACCTCTGGACCTCGAGAGGAACTGAGTTCAATTACCTGCAGAAGACAACCAATCATGAGAAAATGAGTTACTTACATATTGTAAGGCATTTGGAAAGGCAAAAAAAAAAAAAAAAAAAAAAAACAGAGAAGATCTAGATTTATAATAATAAACACAAAGCTACATAAGAAATGATGGAGCCCATGATTGCCAACAGCAAACTTAGAAAATTAAGATCAGTTGATACATCATACATCTACAGAGTAATACACATATTCTTCTAAAAAATGATGAACAATGAACCGTCACTCATCTTACTCTGGTCCCTCCTCTCACCCTAACCCCCCCACCTCACAGCAACAAAAGATTGAGTTTTTAGTGAAGGAAAATTGTGCAGCAAACGTAGGTGTGGTGCAGAAACTTCAATAGCAAGAGTGGCAAATATGATGCAGCAAACATGATTTCATGGTGCAGAAACCAGAAAGCAAGAGTGGAAAATAAAAAGCAAAAACATGAAGACACACGGAAAGAGATATATCATCTTCCTGAAACATGAGCAGGAGACAGCTTTGTAATGGATATCATTCCTAAACAAATACTGCAGTATTGCACTTCTGATAGTGACACTGTTTTTGGAGAACTAAAACACTTAGATCCAAGGTTATGACTCCTCATTTTGACAATCATTAAACAAAGGCCTAAAAATATCATAATGATCAGTAATTGGCATTCTGTTCCTAACATTGAAATGGCAGTTCACACTTGGCTAATAAGTTTCATACTTATGATTTGTAAACCATAAAAAAATCAGCATGCTAAAAACCTGTAAAGCAACATCGCAAGTATGAAGTAACTATCATTTAGAAAATATATTTTATTGGATACTAAATTATTAGACTTTTAAACTAGAAAATGAGCTAAAATAATTCATAGTCGGATAGAAACTTATTGTTCTTCATATCGAAGAGTGAATGAACATGAATATAATGACCATCTATGCTATTGAAATGTGAGTCTTTTACCTGTACAGGATTCGATAGCATGTTCAATCTTCTTTGCAGGACAGGCCCATTTTGTGCTCCACTTTTGGCATTAATAAAGACCAAAAGAGGCCTGGCATCTGAAGGCAAACCTTGAATAGTGTACCTTTTTAATCTGTCAGAAGCATTACTCTCTTTCTTCTTATTGGCTAACTCTTTCGAATTGCTTTTACTAATAAGAACCTTGCTAGAGTTCAACGAATGAGGATTATTTTCCTCACTGGTAGAATTATGGATTTCAACAAGACCGTTGAGGACATTAAGAAGGAAGCTTTTCACAACAGAATTTTCTGGTTCCTTATTATTAATGTACCGATTACTTCCATGTTTATTGCGGTGTCGCTTTCTTCTGATCTGTCCACGAACTGTTGAAGCAATGATTTCTTCTGTAATGGAATTTAACATCTCACTTTCAGCAGTTTTGACACAAAGGGGAGAAAGAATGAGTCTTTTATGAGCACCTAGATCACATACATCACCGTATTCATCAGACATTTTAGCTTGGCACTTAACATGTATGATACGTTGACACCATAAGCAATACCAAGCTGGAGATGCATCAATGAAAGGGATGCCCCAAGGTTCATCACAGTAAAAGCAAAAGGCAGACATCTCAGGATTCTCATCCAGATTAAACCATCTTTCAGACCAATGATGCTGGACTTGATCAAAACCAGATTGTGCAAAACATTTACACTCTTTCGTTGCAAACCGAGAACAACGAAAATGTGCTGCTACACCACAAACACTACACCGATGTATTGGTGAACGCGACATAGATTTTGTTCCTAAAGTTTGAGGGTACACTAGAGAAGTTAAGCATGCACAGCACGTGGATGGCTGTCCACCAGAAGCAACATCGTTCAGCCATGTATGATGTGATAAGGGAACTTTTAGCTTCTTCCAGGCTTGCTTCTTTGCCTTGGAAGCAGCTTTAAGCCAGTTCACAGACATCTTTCTCTGCCATTTCAAGAATGCATAAACAAGAGCAAATAATCCAAAAGATCCTGTAATTAGCCATCCAAAGATATAGCCAGAATCCAAGCTTGATCCAGCAAGCAACCGCAACAGAGGAATGCTAAACTCATTCATTATTTTCAAATCATGTTTAAAGGAATGGTTTTCGTAGAACAACAAAATCTACTGAAAGGATCATGCCTGCATAACAGCGGTAATTTGCAAAAGACAACAGTAAAGGGAAATATCAATACAAAGACAAGGAAAGAACATTAATAAAAGTAATGCTACATAAAAAATTCCTTAATATAAACATATTGCAGAAAACAGAAAAAGACAAAGCGTACCTATTATTGAAAAAGGAATTCAACAGAATTATATATATACACATATATTGTTGGCTCAAATATGTTCATAATTAATTTAAAACCCACAAAATGGTTATGCAATTGCGGCGACATTTTCCCACTCAACGTAATTCGAGCGATCAGATTAGTAATCATGAACAAATATAATCAACCACCAAACGAAATTCACGAAATCCTTGTTAAAATCAATCGCAAACAGTAATTTTCAATGGCTACTAGCAGATCATCCAAACAGGGGGAAAAAAGGGCGCGCACTAAACAAAGATTCATACCTCGGTAACAAACACAAAAAGAAAGACCTGGGGGAAAGAAATCAGGGGGGAAGAACCCAGAAGCGGAAACAAAATCCAATTGGGGATGCAAAATCAAGATTTACGCGGTGCGAGATCCAGGGCAAGGTTATAGTATGAATTGTTTCAAATAAAGTTAGATTGCGGAGCGTAATGAAAGAAAAAGTACGTGGAAGGACTTTCCCACGCAAAAAACACGGCGGGCCCTTTGGGAAATATCGAAGTACCTGTACCCGCCACACACGTAAAGGACTTTTTTTACCAATCAATCATGTGATGCCACATAAATAATTAATTAAATAATAGTGAGCTCCCTTATATATGTGACATCACATGATAGGCGATTGACATACTACATAAGCGATAGACATATAAATTGGTGCCCACTTGCAGACATAACATCAAATCCGACGATCGATATTATAAAAACTATATAATGGCCGCTTAGTTAATCAATACAGAGCCTGCAACGAAAAATCAATAATATGTAAAAAAACATGAAATTTTTGTCATTATATTAGCACACAAGATAGTACATCTAGATGAGCAAATAGGTCTTGTTGTATTAAAAAAAAAAAAATATATATATATATATATATATATAGAAAGGACTAAAACTAAGCACGAAGTTTAATAATTGCAAGTTTGCAACTTAATGCATCATTTCTTAGAGAGAAAAAAATTAAAAAAAACGATCGAAATACTGTAACCCATAAGATAATTAACATGATATATACAAAACTATGAAAGATCGATAGAATTCCCCAAAATCATAGTTGTTTGACTATTTTGTGGTCGATGCCGGAGTTTTAGAAGTAAAATCACAGAGGTCACTATCAACACGAACATATACTGGGATTACAAACTCATACTTGAACTGAATGATACCTGAATCATACAAAATTGGCCTGTAACAAAAAAGAATTCATTAAAGATATGCGGGAAATTATCAGAAACTGTCGAGTTGGAAAAATCCCAAACTCATACTGAAATAGAAAACACACAAAAATCAACTGAAAAACTAAAACAAAGTAATTGATGTTGACTGAAATTCGCCGCAAAATATCGTCCAATTTGAACCCATTTATGTCATCAACCCAATATAATATTTGATTAAACATAAAACCAAGAACCCATAACAATAATTCCCACAGCATGGAGAGCGAGAAATTTTTTATCCTACCAGAAGCTTAATACTCTGTATTTGGGTTATGGGCTTTTCATGTAATTATCATTATATATAGACAGATTTGCAACACAATTTAAAATTTGAATTTTAACCGTTGTTTCTCTTAATTAAAATCACCTCGGTATATTGACGGTCGTTTAAAATTAACATTTGATTTTTTTAGATGATGTAATTGTGTATCTCAAGACAATAATCTCTGACACATTGCAGGATTATTACCCTTTCAAGTATATTTATATTTTGAAATAAAAAATTGAATTGTTGCTACATCGGAATGTCAGTGTTTTCATAATCGGACCGGTGACCAAACCGGATTGAACACCGGTTCACGGTTCAACCGGTCGGACCGGTTAGACCAGCGGTCGGACCGTCAAAATTAATCCTTGCCTATTTTTTTAATATTTTATTTTGCTATATTGCATTAAAAAAAAAAAAAATATGTACTTATAAAAAAATTAAAATTATAACTTATCATAATCATACTAAAATAAACACAATAGAATCATAGGTGACCCAAAATAATAAAAATCAACTAAATAAAAAGACGCATTTCACATTTTTTGTACAATTTATTAATCATAAATTAGATATTAGAAATGAGTTTGACAAGATTTTTTTCTATTATTGTTGTTGTTATTATTATTATTTATTTGTAAGGATTTGTAAAATAATGTAATTTAGTATGCAAAATAAAATTTTTGACATGAATTTTGATCATGAGCACACTAGTTTTATCCCCATTGAGTGAGGATTAAAAATGAACAAAGTTATTGGGGTATAAAATGAGAGTTTTTTTTCAATCTCACTCACTACAAGCTTTATCCCACATCGAGTGGGAAGAAAAAATGAACACAATTATTGGAATATAAAATGAGGAGTAATTTCTCATTCTCGCTCACTACAAGCTTTATCCCACATTGGGTGGGAAGAAAAAATGAACACAATTTTAGAGATATAAAATGAGGAGTAGTTTCTCACTCTCATTTATGTGTTCATTTAACTTAATGTTTATTATTTTAAATTTTAAATCCACATTTTAGAATAAATAAATTTAGAAAAAAAAAACCGAAAACCAGTTTTTACCGGTTTTGGCTGGTTTTGGCCGGTTCAAACCAGTTCTGGCCGGTTCAAAGTGGTTCAACCGCTAAAACAGTTTTTAGGGGGTTTTCAGACCGGATTATCGGCCGGTTCCCGGTTCAACCGGTTGAACCGGCCGATCCGGTCCGGTTTTGTAATCATTGCGGAATGTGCGACACTCATATCACACTACAATAAATAAATAAGTTTTAATATTGTAAAAATAATGTAGAGTACATTCACGCAAATAACAACGCGTTCATGCCACGATTTCACCAGGATGAGCGTGTAGTAGACGCTGACTGTTGAATCTTCCAACTACTTGACCTGTTGCTGCTGCTTTTATATAGTTATAGATTGTTATCATTTTTTAAAAAAGTGATACAAATTTTTTTGAAAGGAAAAATGCATTGCATAAAAAAGAGTTGGAATCAGCCAGCACTGATCGACATGAGGAAGTTCGGTGGGGACGACCAAGTAGCATTACAAAGAGAATTGTACTTAGCAAAAAAAGCTAGCTCATGAGCTACAAGATTAGAGGAGCGCCTAACCCAAAACAAACCTAGGCAAGGAGTACTACTAAGCAAATCCAAAACCTCGTCAAGAATAGGGCGACACAGAGAAGGACATTCGTCTTCCTGAAGAGCAGCGAGCAGAACGTTTTGGGCATCACCAATAGTGGAAACATGCTGAATTCGAAGAGCTTGAATATGCACCAAAGCCTCCCTTGAAGCCAGAAGCTCGACAAGAAAAGAATCTTGAATGCCAGCAAACTCCCAGGTAGCTGCAAAGTAGAAATCTCCAGCAGCGTCTGCAACAAAAACCCCGAAACCAGCCACGCCCTTAGCTTCATAGATTGAGTCGTAAAAAAAGACACGAAAACCAGACTCCGGCGAAAAGGCCCAAGAACGCAAAAGAAGTGCGAGATTATGTCGCTCCGGCCAATAATTTGCTTGCTGGAAATCAAGAAGTAGGTGGGATGACTTCGTAACAATAGAAGCAACATCAATAGACACTCCTTCAAACAAGTCTTTATTACAAAAAAACCAGATAAAGTAGCAAACCACACCAAACAACTCAATATTGAAATCCGGCGAAACAATGATATTCTTAAACCAGATTGTTGCAGAGGGAGAGGACACAACTTGAATACCCGACCAAAGACCAACTCGAGACCAAACAGAAATGGAAAAATCACAAGCGAAGAAGAGATGTAAAATATTACTATTCCCAGATTCACAAAACGAGCAGGAATCATCCACAAAGATGCCACGATGAGCCAAAGTATCCGCAAAGGGGAGAGAGCTCGTGCAGCACCTCCAAAGAAAATTGAGGATCCTATTTGGAATCTTAAGACGCCACAATTTCTTCCACATTTTGGCAATGTGCTGCGCAACATCCGTCTCAAAAAGTGATACAAATTAGTATAAAAGTGATAATAATTTATTAAAAAGTGCATGAGACGGTCTCACACAATAGTGTTCCTTCATAATAAGTTTATCTAGACTTGTAAATGAGTCGTATCGAGTATCGCTATATTTGATTCGTATTTGTGAAATTATTCGAATATTTTTCGAATAATAAATTTAATTTAAAATTGATATCAAATTATTAACAAAAATGAGAAAATTACTTAAAACTACATGGTCAATTCTTCAACATGTGTTTTACTCTTATTACTATTTAAAATTACTTTCCACTACAAAACTATTCATTATACCATTTTTCAGCCAATTTAAATTATATTAATAAAATAATACATTAAATCTCAACTACTATATGTAATACCTCACTCTCTCTCTTCCCTCAAATATCAAAATCACTTGCATCATCTTCTCTCTGCTCTCTCATTTTGTTCCTTCAGATTTCGAAAGTACCCGCCGCCTCTCTCGCTTTTCGGTCAATAACATCGAGAACAACAATTGCAGAAGCCCTGATTTGGAGCCCAAAATTACAGAAATTGCAGAAGCCCTAATTTAAAGGACGAAATCCATGGTTAGTGGTAGCTTGATTCTTGAAGATTACGGGATCTCACCGACACCATTGACGGCGCAAGCCCTCCTGTTAAAGAGGTACCAGAGGCCGAAAAGAGATCCAAGCACCAAAGTATCCGTAAGATTCTTGGACTTCGGGTCTCCGTCGCACCCACACTATCAACGGTGGCCCGGACCACAACTCTATCGAATTCGGATCGGGCACCCACCAATTTGTATTTTGCTAATCTATCCATCTTTTTGGGCTCGTATTTTTGTCAAGTTGTTCATATCGTCTTGATATATGTACAGACAATAGTGTAAGAGTAAGAGGGGAGATTTGAACCAGTTCAAAAATAATTTGTCTCAGTTCAAATTTTTTTTGAGCCGAGATAAATTATTTTTGAACTGGTACAACTTAATTTGCACTGTAATTTTCGAGTTGTAATTTTATTTTTTGGATTTGTAAATTAGAGAAATTTATAATTTTGTTATTTTAAGAATGTTTAATTTTTTAAAATAGTGGTTAATAATGAAATATTGATTTTTTTAATATTAAAATGTGTTTAATTAATTTGAATCTAACTTATAACATTTTTGTTAAGTGAATATATATTGTTTAATTGGATATTGAATCAGACAATTAATAACTCTCCTCCAATAAAATGTCATTTTTACGCAAACAATGAAGAATGAAAAGTAAATAGAAAGCAGACTACAGTAGGTAGTCACATCAACTGTCAATATTGAAGACACTAACAATCAACTATAAAGTAAAGGTAAAGTAAGAGTAGAATGAGAAATTCAAATGTCATTTTGCAGTGGAGAGTAATTATGACTTTTGGTAAGAGTAAATCACAATTTTCACAACCTGCCTCTAAAAAAATTCAAATATTAGAATTAATTTTTTCTCAAACATGCTCTAAATAATAATATTTGAGTATTTGATTCAAAATTAATTGTGTTGTTTCAAGTAAATGTCAAAATATTCATCAAAACATATATAATGATATTAATTTTCTATTAGATGTGAAGTTTGTAGATGTAGAAGAAGAAGATTTATCTGACGTGGTACACTTTTGAGATCTTACATTATTAACTACTACGTCATTAATGATTTTTCTTTTTAATAGTTAAAGTATTAAAATAATATATTTACAAATAAAAATATTAAGTTGATGGGTCGCCTAAAGATATGCACGTTGTATAAAGAGTTAAGGGCATAGTTCTTAATGGGCTGGAATTTATAAGAAAATATATTTATTAGTGCTATTATTATTTGATAGAGTCAATAACATGTAGGTGCAATCCACTCCCCCTATTTATAAATAGGTGCATGAACAGCAAAATCTTTCAAAGAGGTTCAAAAAAATGTGTCAAAAAGACTTCAATGCCCTTTATCTCAAAATTCAAGATTCCAAACTACATTTCAAAATTCAAATACATCAATCTCATGACACTAAAAACAAAAATCCTCCCTAATAATTCAAACTTCAAATTCCTAAAATCACTCACTTAAATCATCGGTTCTTCTTTTTATTCCTCATTTTCTTCTTCTTCTTCTTCAAATCACAACTTTTTTTCTTCAAATTTCTGTTTCTTGCTTTTTTTTTTTTTTTTTCAAATCTCCGGTTCTTACTATTTTTTTTTTTCAAATCAACTGTTCTTGTTGTTTTTTCTTCAAATCCCCACGATTATTGTAAAAGTAACACTTTCACAATTTTAAAAAATATTTGCACAATAACAAAAAAAAAATTGAACAATAATAAAATCTCAATCAAAACAAATTATCACTCAAAATTTTGAAATATATTTGCACAATAACACTTGCACAATGATAGAAAAAATTTGAACAATAACAGAAAAATATTTGCACAATAACAGAAAATATTTGAACAATGGCAGAAAGATATTTGCACAATAACCAAAAAATATTTGCAAAAATTATCACTCAAAATATTTGCACAATAACAGAAAAAATTTGAACAATGACAGAAAAATATTTGCACAATGACAGAAAATATGTGCACAATGAGAGAAAATATGTGCACAACACCAGAAAATATTTGTTATTTCATAGTGAAATATTTCCAAAAAATTTGCTAAGTATGACAAAATTCACAATATTGAGTGTCATTTTTGCATATAAAATTTTGAAATATATTTACATTTCCACAAAATTTGCTTAGTATCATGACAAAACTCACAATATTCAGTGTCATTTTTGCATGTAAAAATTTGAAATATATTTGCATAATGGGGAAAAAAAATTTGAACATTGACAGAAAAATATTTGCACAATAACCAAAAAAATATTAGTAAAGAGAAGCAATTTCAGGAAAAAAAAAATAACAAACAAAAATGACACAAAAAAAGAAGCAACATTATTTTACCAATTGGTTGATCTATAACAAAGCTTACGCCTCATCCAGTCCAGCTTGTATTTCAACAATCTTTTGCTCTGCAAAGAGATGACATTTGGGTCATTCATACAATAAAATAAAGCTTAATTTGATAACAAACATTTAATCGAAAAAAGAAAAAAGAAAAAGTGATTTCATATATATTTGTCCTCAACTGCGATACTGAAATTTCACATTATAGATTTAATTTCATGTTCAACCAAAGAAAGAAGCAAAATCGAAAAAAAAAACAGTAAAATTCACGTATATGGATATCAACTCAAGGCGGCGAATCCAACAAAGGGGGCATTTGTGGGGGTTGTGGTGGTGGGGGTGGAGGATCCCCAATCGGCGCCGTAGAGTACGGAGGTGGACCGGACATGGAGAAGGATGACGAGATCGCCGGGACGGAGGTAGTCATCGACGGCGTAGGCGCTCTCGTCGTTCAGATTTACGGCGATGCCGACGCGGCGAAGGGAGGGAGGGAGGTTGTAGTAAAGGGGGTTGTGGTGGGTTGTAGAGGAAAGCGTGGGTAGGAGGTTTTAACTTGGACAGGTCGGAGGTCGCGTTTCGGTGGATCTATGATGCTGCAAGCGGGAGCTGCGGTGGGGGATGGTGAGGCCATCACAGCGGTTATTGCAAGGAAGCAGTTTAGGGATGAGGTAGAAAGAGAGTAAGAGAAGTAATTTTAAAATTTAGAGATGAGGAACACATATTTGAATTGAATTTGAAAAATATCCGAGAAAGTCAAAGAGGGAGAGAGATTTATGGATATCGAGGTGATAGACGAGAGAGAAAGCTCACAGCTGAAAGATTTGAATTCATTAAGAGTATTTTTATCAAATTACAACTCCCTAAAAAAATGTTGCACCTATTTGTAAATATATGAAGAGACTTGCATTTAGCTGTCATTAATTCTATTTTATAATATACTCCATCCTATTCAAAATATATGTCATCCTAAGCTCATGCACACATTTTAAGAAAATTATTTACTTCCTTCTCTACCCTAAATTAATAGTTTTGAAATTTTCCACATGACTTTAAAAATTATTATTATCAATGTAATTTAAAAAAAAAAAATTAAGGAAAAATTGGGAAAAATAATAATTAATTCACATTGAAAAGTGTAAAACGACATTTAAATTACAAATAATACGAAAAGTCAAAATGACATATATTATAAATAGGAGGGAGTATGTATATATTTAAATATCGAATTGAATATTTGTGAATATTCACTCAAATATTTTAATTTTGTATTTGAATCTGCATATTAGTCAAATAAAAAAAATATTTATATTTGAATTTGAATTCGAATTATAAAATTTCAAATATGAATATCAAAACTCGAATACGAAAATCGAATCAAACCAAAATATTTTGATTTGTTTATAACCCTACGCTTATCATAAAATTATTTTAAAAATTTTAAAATATCAAACATTTAAGAATCTTAACAGAATTTGCACCTTGACACCTAGTCATGCAAAATAATTTTGAATAGGTTTTATACAAGTTTAATGATATGAAAATTCCCCGCCTAAATAAAAGGTTGTCACTTAATTTTAACACACAAATTTAAAAATATAATAGAATAATAGTATAGTATAAATGATGTGCTGTGATTGATTAAGATAAAAAAATATGATATAAAATATATATTAAATATATTATTGGATATATTAAAAAAGAAAATAGAAAACTTTTATTGGAACACATTTAAAAAAAAAGTAGGAAGCTTTTACTATGACGGAGAGTACTATTTAATTTCATAAACCACTATCTAATTTTTTATATTTTTGGTCAAATAATTGATATTTTTTATCAAATATTTGATACTCTAAATATAGTTTTTGTAAACTTGATACTTTTAAAACTAAATATTATAATAGGATATTTTTATATTAAATATGAATAATTTAAATAATCAGTTTAAATGTAAAACACTTTTTTCCTGTAGATTACCATGTAGGAATAATCAGGTTAAATTGAGACCGACAAAGTATGTGATATGAAAAGTGCAGCAGAACGAGGAGATACTGATCCATCTTCGATTGGAAAAAGAATAATTTCATCTTCCTTTACCGGAGGACCACGATATATGAAGTAGAATTTTCAGGACGCTATTAGAGAAGTTAAACGGGCTTGCCCTAACCCATTAGGGCCAGTCCTATAGGGCTACGGGTCTAAACGGTTTCAGGCCTTACCAGTTCACTCTTAGCGGGCCGACAATTGTTGGAACCTAACCCTAACCCTAGCAGGCTACGGGCCACTAACGGGCTCCGAAGAAAAAAAAATTAATATTTTAACATAAAATCTTAAATTATAATTATAATATAACACAATATAAACTTAAAACATAAATATTGTTCATAAATTCATTAGAAATACATCAAAATAGTTAAACAATAAGGAATTACAATAGAATAAATTGTCAAATGCGCTTTACATTTCCAAAAAAAAAGCCGTCAAATACAAACTCAACTTATTTGCTAACATTATGTACCTTTTTTTTTTTTTTTGAAATATCTCAAATTCTTAAATAATATTATGCTCCTTATTAGCTTTTACCTCCAAGAATTTTTAACTCCAATTTTCCCCTTATTAAATAACTAATAGGCATGGGGTTAGTAAATTAAAAATATTAATAATTGAAAAATGGGAGGGCTTGCTCGTTTAGCCCACAGGCAAATCGGTCCGGTCCAAAAAATTCGATTTTAAACGGGTCATTAAACCCCTGGCCATAATCTTGCATTTTGAAGGGCTAAACGGGCTGGCCCGCCAGCCCACGACCCTTTTAACATCTCTAGACGCGATGGTAATATGCAAAACCTTTTCGTATCAAGATTTATTCATCACAATTACATGCAACCCAAAATAGGCAAAAATAAGAAGAATATTGGAGGATAGATACTTTGAAGCAGTGGACAGACTGATTAGCGTAAAAATTACTTGAAATTCATGGTTTTAATTTGATTAATTTGATAGAATTTCATACATTTATTTACACTAAATTTGACTAATTGTGCTTAATTGTCGAGAAATGTATTATTTTGTTTATTTGTAGAAAAATGAGAATATTTGGAGCAAAATATGTGCCTATTATATTATGAGGAAGAAAAATTCAATTAATAGAAAACTCAAAAAAGATATATATACAAAATATAAAAAGATATAAATGGCAATTGATAACAATTGGGCAAGAATTAAGAGAGAGAAAATAAAAAGAATTGAAGGACATTCGTCGAGCACAAATCCCGGCCCAAATTTCAATTAAAATTGGCAGCTCATTTGCATGCAGTATATTCGGCGGCCCATTCAACTGAATGTCGGAATGAATGTGGGGTATTTAATTATCAAAGTAGCAGCATGATGGTCCATGAATTAACAAAAAAAAAATTGTTGCAATTAAGGATGCTTTTGCATTCCACGTGGATCATGCCTCAGCTGAAAAAGAAGACATGTCATGGTAGCTGTCAATGCTAAGTCCACCTTGAAAGTGCTAACACTAAGGCAATATTTTCAGCACTTATATAGAAAAGAAAAGGCACTACACTTTCAGCGATTTTAGGGAAAAAAGGGGGAAAAAAAAGCAGTGAGTTAAAAGACACAGGGAGCGGCCAAGACACAGGGGGCGGCCATTGGAAGGGGGGCAGTTTTTATAATTTCTAGATTAGCTCATTTTCACACACTACACACCCATTCCAAGTTTTTAATGCTTTCTTAGTTAAAACTTTAGATAGTTTTAAATGTTTTTTTAGTTAGATAATTTTAATACTTTCTTAGTTATAATTAGTGGGTAGTTTAATTGTTGTAAGGATGGAAGAATTTGAAGACTTTAAGTGATATCTTTATTTTATTTAAACTTTAATGTTTAATTTCATTGTTATTTCTTATGATAGTTTTTTAGTCATGAGTTTCTCTTTTAAAACAATGAACTAATTTTCTTTTACTTTGGGTGTTGGATTTATATATGATATTAGTGTGTTGATAAATTTACAGCTTTGTTTATGCTTATTTCTTGATGTGAATGTTCTATTGATGGATTTTGTATGTCTCAATTGATTAGTTGTTTTTATTAGCTTATATATTAAATTGTGTGTATTGCAATGAGAGTTGGGTATGCATGATTGAGTATTTAGGTGAAAGCTTTGATTAATTAACTTGAGTTAAATAGTAATTAGCTACACTACACCGAGAGGGGGTTAGTTGCTTAGATCCCTATCATTAGACATTAGATATTTAGACGGTCGTTTAAATATTTGGTGAGGAGACGAAACCTAGGTATTGGTAACCGTGTTGAAAGTATATAGGCATTCACGATCTTAGGAGTCTATGAGATTTAATTAGGTGTTAGTTAATCCACGTGTTCACCTGAGCCTAAAAAGGGATAGGTTTACACACATAAGTGATTGCTCTTAGCAAACATCTAGAAAGAGACATTGATAGGTTATAATTTTATCGCACACACTAGAGGATTGTATAGTGAAAACACCCAAAGCATCTCTCTCTTGCACTTTCGAAGAAGGTTAGACTTAGTTATTTAATTAGTCACTGACATACTTTGTCGAGTATTCAAGATGAAACTCGATCGCATTATGAAGGATTTAAAAGAAGAATTTTTTTTTGGCAAAATTGATGCAGGTTTTTTTTTAATTAAATATTATTTAACCAATTATGAAGTAAATTTTTATTATATTTTTTATGAATCAAATTAGTTTGACTTTTTTTTTATGAAATTGAATTTTATTTATACGGTTGAGTTTAAAAAATGAGGACTGCCTCACGCACACATTCTTCTCTTCTTGAATCGTCAGAATAAGATTTCAAACCCTGAAGATGTTGATCAAATCATATCTGCAGAAATAACTAATAAAGATAATATGGAGTTGCATGATTTGGTTAAAGAATATATGATGCATGGTCCATGTGGAACTGTTAGGAGAAATTCTCCATGCATGGTGAACAAAAAATGTTCAAAAAAACTGCTATGAAGGTGTTGCAATCCGGGTTTTATTGGCCCACTATTTTCAAGGATAGCCATGAGTTCGTTAAGGGGTGTGATCGTTGCCAACGAAGTGGATCATTACAAAAAATGATGAGATGCCATTGTCCATTTTCACGGAGGTAGAGTTATTCGACGTTTGGGGTTTGGATTTTATGGGCCCATTCCCACCTTCCTATAGTTGCATTTACATTTTGGTAGGAGTTAATTATGTCTCCAAATGGGTGGAAGCAATAGCTACCAAGACAAATGATGCAAAGGTGGTGCTACAATTTCTCGAAAGGAACATTTTCACTTGGTTCGTGGTGCCCCATGCATTAATAAGTGATGGAGGTTCACATTTTGTGAACCGACTCATGGAGAAGTTGCTCATGAGATATGGAGTGAAGCACAAAATTGCCACAGCCAAACGAATGGCTTAGCTGAGGTTTCGAACCGACAAGTGAAACAAATCTTAGAGAAGGTAGTTAAGGCAAGTAGGAATGATTGGGCATTACATTTGGATGATGCTTTGTGGGCTTATCGCACGGCTTTCAAAACGCCCTTGCAAATGTCCCCATATCAATTAGTGTTTGGCAAACCATGTCATCTTCCCATGGAGTTAAAACATAGAGCATATTGGGCTATAAGAAAGTTGGATTTTGATAGTGATCTTGTGGGGGAGAAGCGAATGCTTCAACTACACCAATTGGATGAGTTCCGGGAGCAAGCATATGAGAGTACCAAGATTTTTAAGGAATAAACAAAGAAGTGGCATGATAAGAAATTGAAGAGAAAGGAGTTCCATGAAGGACAAAAAGTGTTGCTATTCAATTCTAGACTTAAGTTGTTTCCGAAAAAGTTAAAATCGAGATGGAGTGGTCCTTTTGAGGTAGTGAAGGTTTTCCCAAGTGGATTCTTAGAATTGAAAGATGAAAAAGACGATCATTTCTTTGCCAATGGACATCAAATGAAGCCTTACATTTGTGCCATTCAAGTGAAGGTCATTGAAAGTTTAGTCTTGTAGAGTTTAGCGACTCAAGCTCCGTCCGGCATAAGACGTTAAAAATAGCGCTGGATGGGAGGCAACCCATCGTTTTCTTGCTTTTGTTGTTTTGTTTTGTTGCTTCTTTTAATAAGTGTGTCGTTTCCTTTGCAGAAGAGTGGGGGTAGTGCAATTGTGCCTGGCTAAATTTTGAGAGTGGAAGAGTACCGGGTGCAAATTTGGAGGTCAACAAAGTTAATGAGGTATTATGCTTCGGGCTTGAACTTAGACTTGCTTGCAATGTCTAAGTTTGGGGGAGTTTTCATTCATGTGCACTTTTCCATTGCATCGGTGCACACGGGTTTATTATGACACTGCACAGGCGCACGACCCGTTTTTGTGGGATTTGTTTAAGCTTTCACTGTGATATGCTAGTTTAATTGAGGTTCAATATGTTTTAATGAGCTTATGATGTGATTTTAGCTGTTGCTAAGATATGTTGCTTGATCTTAATTGCATAATGTGTGTGTGTGATAGGTGGATTATTGCTTGTTGATATTGTGTGTTAAGGTTTGCAAATTTCATTGTACACTCTTTCCCAAATTTTTAATTGCGTATCAATGAAAAAGTTTGGGAGGTATGCTCGTTTCACACTTCCATTTGCTTAAGACATGTGTGAAAATTTTTCGAAATGGGATTATAAATGGCATTGGTATGATTTTATATGGTATAGATGTTGTTTTGTGGTGTTGTGTGTTCGTTTTGGATGTCAAATAAGTCAAAGTGGAGAAAAGAGTGAGAAATCATGTAATTGGCAGAAATTCCTCAACTCGGACCGAGTTGGGCTCTGACCGAGTTGAGTCAATGCTGGAGGAACAAAATATTTTGAACATGGAAACCCACTCGGTTGAAAGGCGACTCGACTCGATTTGCACACTAAATCGGGTCGAGTTGAATATTCTGGCCGAGTCGAGTCAAAAGATGATGTCAGTGCTAAAAATTCGAAGTCCAAGCCAACTCGACTCGGTTGGCAAGGTAGCTCGGATCGATTTGTGTCTCTGATCGGGTCGAGGGACTTAAAGAACCGAGTCGAGGCGCATTCAGGCCCAGATCAAGATTATTAAAGGTCTGTTCTTTCCGTTCTCTTTCATTCTCTCATTCATTTCACTTCACTCTCTCAAACACATACCCACGACACCCACTACTCACATTCCGCGCTCCTCATTGTGCATCAAACACACACACGCACCTATTTCTCATACATACACGCACACATCCCCTCCCCTCGGTTCACTCCACCTATTGTCATTTCCACTCAGATCGAGTCAAACACTTCAAAGGTCTCTTACATTTCCTCAAAGCTTAAACTCAAGAAAGGTATGTTCTTTACTCTTATCATCTCAATCCAAGTTTGAGGCATGATTTGTTTGAATTATTGAGATGAACCTAGAATTGCATATTTAGGGATTTTCTTCTTTGAATGAATTGGTACTTTGTTAGCCCTAATTGTGATGAAATTGATACATTTAGTGGATAGACATTGTAGTTCTAGGTTCAATTTTTGATGGGTCCTCTAATTTTGGATGAATTTGGAAATTTTATACCCTAGGTCTCATATTGCTAAATTTTTTTAATAGGGAAATTGGAGAATTGACAAGAGATTCTTGCTAATTTTGTGTTGGTGAAGGAATAATTGTTGATTTTGCTTGATGAGTATTTCCAATTTTATGCCAATTTTGTAATTTTCTCTTGATTTGAGAGTGTGAGCATGTTGTCTTGTGAATGATTTTGGAGGTAATTTATTTGAAGATAGTATGGAGAAAGAGGTTGATAATTAGAAATTTCTTGCATGCCTTATTGTTGAATGATTGCTTTCTTGTGATTGTTTGGGAATTCTTACAATAGAAGGCATGATTTTGATGATAGGTTGAGGTTGTGAGAGATTCTATTTATTAGCTTGCAAAAAGGTTTTGATTGTGATGAAATCTCATGAATTTCTCCATTGGTAGGAAATGCTTACTAGAAATCGGAACCAAAGGAACAGGCAGGCTCAGCCGGGAAGAGATGAGGAGTACTTAGCAGATGTTGAAGAAATTTTGAAAAAGGAACTATTTGAGGTGTGTGGGAGAAGGCCAACAGATTTTGGAATAGTGTATGAGTCATTTGACTATGCTGACTACTTTCAAGAGATTGTGGAGATGACGATCAGGCCAACTCGGTACTTTGACGAGGACTGTGCGGAAGCTCTTGGGATAAGAGAAGAGGTGGAGGAGCTGTTTGATAGAGTTGGGTGGAAGAATTTCTTGAGGATAAGGAAGACCACTTATGAGAGGCTAGTTATCGAATTCTTCAGTACTAATAAGGAGGTTTATGGAGTGGACA
Source organism: Paraleonurus japonicus (assembly GCA_030762865.1). Taxonomy (NCBI): domain Eukaryota; kingdom Viridiplantae; phylum Streptophyta; class Magnoliopsida; order Lamiales; family Lamiaceae; genus Paraleonurus; species Paraleonurus japonicus. Next base: position 5,534,088 of record CM061055.1, on the reverse strand, counting down.
GGGATGTACTGGGTGTAAATTTCCGGCTGGGAAACCTAGACAGATACCTTTCAGTTGATGACCTTAATGCCATATTCGAGACAAGAAGGGTCACTAGGGAAAACTCAGGACCTCGGGGGTTGCGTTATAATGAAGCGGAATTTTGGAGATAGTTGGCTGGAGTGGACGAGAATGATAGGCCTTCCTTCGACCCTAGCCACTCAAAAGCCTCCCAAATCAGGAATCCTGTCTTCCAATATGTTTAGAGGATAATAGCGCAGATAGTATTTGCTCGCTATGAGGTTGGATCGGCGCGCAGCACAGAGCTCAAATTGTTGATCAGAATGATTAATGGACAAACCTCCTGTCTCGGGTCGCGGTTGATCGAGCAGTTCAGTAGGCAAAGGAAGCCTGTAAAGAACATTCAGATAGGAGGTTTGATCACACACATCGCCGAGTACTTTAGATGGCATCCTGATGTGGATGAAAGACCGATTGATGGTGAGACAAGGCTCGATCTAATGTGTATGATTAGATCGAGGATGATCGTGAGGAGGGGAGAAACACTTTGCCTCAAGTTGGAACCAAATGGCCTATTCCCGCTGCCGAACCCTGAGCTGACATCGGTACTAAGAAGAGGAGTGAGAAATTGGAACTTATCCTCTCGAGCCCACATGGAATGGATGAACAGTGGAGTTGAGGGTCCATCGAGGGGTAAGCGAGCTAGGTAAAGTGGGGAGTCCTCAAGAGGTGCCCGCCCGAGAGAAGAAGAACAACCTAGTCAAGAGGAAACGCAACAGCCACATATCTCTTCTAGAAGGGAAAGTCATAGAGATTGTATGTCCTCTCCAATCACTCAAGTCTATCAAAGGAGAGGCGAGATGCAAAACATCCTACGAGGGATTGAAGGGGCTAAACATCAGGGTCGAGTCTCGAAATGCGTTAATCCATGAGTATGACATCAGACTAGAGGGCATGGAAATGATGCAGCAATAGCAGATGGAGATGCAGCAGCAGCAGATGGAGATGCTGAGGAAGCAAATGATGATGCAAAAGGCCATGTATGGATGACACATTAGCCAAGGACACCTCCCTCCATTTGATCCACCTCCACATCCGGAGTGGTGATAATGGTGATATCATTCCTCTCTCCTTGTGGTTGTGTGGTGATTTGATGAATGAATTGTACTTGAATACTTCCTATTACTTTTATTTGTGTTTGGATTGTATTGAATTATTTGGATGGATGATTTTATTTTGTGTGGATGTTGAACTTATTTTTCCTTGATTTTGTGTGGAATGCATTGATAGTTTTTGAATTGTTGAATGATTTTTGTCTTGGAGGACCTTGGGGTTGATTCATTTCTTTTAATTGATCTTGGTGAATGAATGAGTGAGATGCTTTGTTTTGAATTGATGATGGAATTGTGATTAAGATCTCGTTCATAAGCATTGGTGTTGTTTATGGGGAAATCAAGCTTTTAAGATGATAGTGAGTTGAAGTGTAGCCTAAAACTCACATGAAATTGAATTATGGGAGAATTGATGTTGGTGATGGTGCTTGATTCTTGTTCATTGTAAACCAGTGAGTTTTGTGCCTCAAATCGTGCATCTTGATGGTTTGATCCTTTCACTGAGTGTGTCATCCACATTGTGTTTTCTAGAACTTGCCTAAAAACTTGTCGAGATTTGAATTTTGTGTGAAAATTTCTAAAATGATAAGAGGCCATTTTTGTGTGAAAAGTCACTTAGCCATACTTTTACCCCACCAAAACATTGATTCCATAGTGAGCCATTTTGAGCTTTAAAGCCTATTTTATTTGGTAAGCCATGTGATTGAAGCAATTTTGTCTATCCTTATGAGCCTTTTTGTCCTTACAATTAGTAGAGCTTGATCGTTGACAAATGATGATTGAAAAGAAAAGGTGGTGGTTTGATGTGCTAAGATTGATAAGAGAAAAACAAAAACAAAGGGGGGTTGAGAAGAAGAAAAAAAATTGAATTGTGAGAAAGAAGAAAAAATGAATGTGAAGAAGAGTTCAATTTTGAGCTTGAAATGGAAGAAAAGTCTCAATGAGTTTGGTGGTGAATTACATTAGAGAATGAATGAAAAGAAAAGAAAGGGTGATGAATGTTGAGAATTGAGGTGATTGAATTGTATTGCTTGATCAACTTTCGTTTGCTCTACTAATTGTTGAGTCACTTTTCCTAAACTCACCTACCCAGTGCAAAGAGGCGACATTACAACCCTTGAAAGACCTCTTTGATTGATTTTGACACACAAAAGGATGATAGAGACTGAGTTTTATGGCAAGCTTATGGGATGCATTTTTGTGGAATAATATTGAGTGCTTATTAATCCCTTAAACACTTTGTGTGAGAGTGAAACACTTTCGGTGAGGAACTTGTAATTGAACATCTGAACTAGCAAAGGTTTGAGCACAAAAATGTTGATTGCGAGTTGAGGGCTGCTTTGATTCTTATTGACATTAAGATTGTTTGAGGATCCTTGATCACATTAGTGCTATTTGAACATTTTGAAATCACTTTCCCTTTGTCTTGTTTTATGTGCTTCAGTATTTAGTTGCTCGAGGACGAGCAACACTTCAAGTTTGGGGGAATTTGATTAGATGAATAATTGCATGTTTTAACCGTGGTTTAACTGCTCATATTTACAAATTTTAATTGCAATTCTTCACCTAATCTTGTCATATAGTGCTAAAGAGTCGAGAAGGGACTTTTTGCTTGTTTTGTAGGTTTTCTTAGGTGATTTTGAGCAAAAGCAAGTCCCGTACAAGAATTGGGAAAGGAACGGACTGCGTAGGCTATGAAATGATCTTGCATGGGTGTACTTCTGAGTGAACCTGTAGAAGTGATGAAGATCTGAAAAGATGATGAAGGGGGGGTCGCGTAGCAAAAAGAATCACTCAAATCGGAGTTCGTGAGCCCAAGTTATGAAAGATGAAGTCTGAAAGATCAAGCATGAAGCCAACTCGAGTCGAGGTATGAACATGACCGAGTCGAGTGGGAAAGAAAGGAACATAAAGTTTTGAAGTAAATATTAACTCGGATGAGAGTCACTTGACTCGTTTTGTTGACCAACTCGGACCGAGGCAGCAAAGGCAACTGAGTCGAGGGGAAACATTTTATCCAAGGAAGAATTGATTTATGTTCTGACCATTTTCAGTCAACTCGACTCGGATGGGGGGTAACTCGGACCAAGTTGGGTCTATTTGCTGGAAAACATGCTAAAAGTCAGAAATTTGGGGATCTAATTGCAATAATTATTTTGCACCCAAGGTCCTCCATTTAAATACACTTCAATTCAGAATTGAGCCAGGACATTCACACTTCCAACACTTCTTAGATTAGCTCCTTTCATTCCTTAGGATTTTCCCTAACACTCTTCTCACACTTTTGCACACACTTTACTTTACTTAGCTAATTGCTTCCAAATTCCCATAGATTAGAGTTTAATTTCAATTGTCCAATAGTTTTCTAGTTTAGATCATTAGTTTTTTTCATTGTAATTTCAATTTCAAACCAATGATCTTAAGATTGTGTAAGAATTGCAAGTTTATCTCAAGTATTGAAGAATTAAGGTGTATTCCCTTTTATCTCACTTTTATTTTACTGCAATTGGTATGGGTTTTGTTATTTCCCTTTTGATTTGCATGGACTTTGTTGATTTGTTGATGATTGTCTAATTTCTTTAGTGTTTGGGTGTGATTAGCATTTGATGATTTGATTATGGTGATGACATGATTGAGTGATCTTTTTTTGTGGGAGATTGATTATCCTTATGTGATTTGTATGTGTTGATTGCTCTTTCTATGCTTTGATCCTTTGATACTTGTTTGATTATCGCATGGAGACGTGGGTAATTAGATCGGTGCTTAGGTGTTAAGAGTACTTGTGTAATTGATATCAATATTGGGTTAACTCAAGGAGACTTGGTTAATTTCATTAGAACCGGCATAAGGGTACGTAATTGCTTGATTATTAATTGAGTAATTAGTGAAGGGGCTTAGAGTGTCGTCTCTAAGACAATCCTACGTGCTTAATTATTGTACTCGTCCTAGGCTTATCCAATACGGTTGAGTATTACATTTGTGGATTGACCTTATCATTCTCTTTCATGTGGGTACTTGATTTTGTTAGATCCGTAATTGATGACTCATTGATGAATTGCACCCGAGCACTACCTTATCTCTGATATCTGTTTCGTGTTCTTTGCTTCTTAGTTTTATTGTTTTTTATTTGCTTGCTTGTTTAGTTAATTGCTCTTTGTTTTAATTGTTGGTTTTAGTTAATTGCAAAAACTCCGTGTTTGACTCTCTAATTTCACGAGACTCGTAGTTCTAGTGATCCTTGCTTTCCTATTTTTCTTGGGTTCGATAAACTAATTGGTCATAAATATTTGCTACTATAAAACGTGACAATCACTGTCACTGATTCTTTTGTTGTGTCCAATGCATCTCTCGTCCACAAATGTGCTGGGAATCTTGTTGGAGATGATATAACACATTTTGGACCCAAGATCATACATAATTTAGTGTTGGGCAATGTAAGATCAAATCCTCAGTTAGGGGGCAAGGATATTCTAAGAGTGTTCAAAGACAATTACAGTATTGATATACCATATTGGAAAGCTCACTGCACTGTTCAGAAAGCTAAGGAACATGTTTTAGTTCCTTTGATGAGTCATACGACCAATTAAGGTTGTATTGTGCAGCCGTGGAACGCACAAACCCCGGTAAGCTACATTCTTGAAGAATTTCCTTTACCATGTGCCTTCATCACATTGCATCATATTTTTACTAACTGTGTGTTCCCTTTTGTTTCTGCTTTTTTTTTATTAGGAAGTGTGGTAGAGTTGGATGTCCATCCACAATCTCATCATTTTAGACGAGTTTTCATCTCATTTAAGGCTTGCATGGACGGTTTCATGAAGTGTCGACCAATGCTTTTTGTTGATGATACTTTCTGCACCGATCGCACCAAGGGCACAGTGTTAATCGCCACTGTCAAGGATGGGAACAATGGCAAGTTTATTTCATCCTTTATTTTGATTTGTTTTGTGCATTCTGCACTTCCGAAAATAATGTGCAGAAGTCAATAACTATATGTATGGGTACTCATTTGTTTTGAAAAATATTAATACTGACATTTAAAACAGAATGCATTCCCTGAGGATGTGACTTGTATGCAATTCAGCCATTATTATAAGTCTTGCGATTCTGAATTTGCCCAATTTGCGATGTTATGTTTATATAATTCCTATTTTTTTTCTTTTTTTGGAACTCTGTGCTTGCATTCTGAACATTTGCTCAAGTAGTTACAGTTCCTGATTTGTTGTATAATTTTTTTCCTGTTTTAGGGTTGTTCCCTGTGGCATTTGTTGCAGTCTCTTCAGAGAACACAGATAACTAGGTTTGGTTTCTATCTAAGCTTCGTGATTTTGTTAAACACCATAATCAGATTTTTTACATTTCCGATAGGAATCTAGGCTTGATGTCTGCCTTCAATTTAGTTTACAAAACACCACTCCATTTCTTCTGTCTATTTTACCTGTTGACAAACCTTAAGGGTCGTTTCTCTAGTGGTTGGACGTACAATAATCGTGAAAAGATGGGTGAGTATTTTAGAGACTGTGCATATGCTCCAAATGTTCGTTTGTTTAAAGAGAAATTAGTCATATTCAAGGGTCTTGGTGGTAGATTAGCTGAAGAGTGGTTAACCGAAATACCTTATGAGAAGTAGGTCGTTGCCTACTCACCCCATATCACAAGATATGGAGAGATGACATCCAACGTTGTCGAGTCTTTCAATATATAGATTAGGGACGGAAGATAGCTCCCAATTACACATATGCTAGACTTCATACGCCTAAGTAAATAACCTTTTTATTTAAACAGAGTCATATATTATGTTGTTTCATTTTTTCATAAAATAGTTGTGTATTAAACTTTTTTTTTCCAGAGATATCGGGGTGGCAAGTGAAGAGGAGTAGCGAGAGTTTGTCCTGGACATCTACTTTATGTCCAATAAAGGAGGAGTTGTGGCACTATAACATTGACATTTCTCGATCATGAATTGTAATCCCCTGTCCTACTGGTGAGTATCTAGTAGGCTCAAGTCCTTCAGTTTGTGTTGATCTAGAAAAGAAAACATGCTCCTGTTTTCAATGGCAAATAGCTGGGTTTCCGTGTCCACACGTTGCATCCGTTATCAACAAGATTTGCCCTACTGTTTTCTCGAATGTTGAATATTTCTTTTTCGCCTCAACGTATCGTGAGTGTTACAGCTTTGCTATTCATCCAATCCCTGAAATAGAAAGATTTGAGTCTGATATCGATGGTCTTTCCCACAAGATCCTTCCTCCTGTGCTAAAACGCAAGCCTGGACGCCCAAAAAAAGCTCTAATGCTATCTTATGGGAGTTCTCAAAGAAGAAACAGAAGAATTCCCAAAGCATGCCCAAGAATTGCTAGATAGTCCAATTGAATGCCCTTTTTTTATGCATCACTGTACTGTGCAGAAGTCTTTTTTATTAGATTTTCCAATTTTTTGTACATTATTTTGAATTACTAGTCTCAGTCCATTTAAACTTGAGATGTGTCATATTTTCTCAAGTTTGGATGGGGTGATGCTTTTTGTGGGCACATTTTGTGTAATATTTAAGCCTTTTGTTAAACTCTTATCACTCAATTGGTGATATCACATTTTTAATTCAATATACAATTGTTAATGTAAGTGCATATTTTCTGGTGTTTTTTTTTTTTTTTCCTTTTTACTAGTTAATGTTTTATGTGAACAGGTAAATAAAAACAGAGTAAGCAAAATATTTTTTGATACGATCCTTTTTAATGCCAATTACATCCATCCATAAAGGTTGTTCATACATAAGAAATTAACTACAATTACTTGTAGAAATAAGATAATAGGGTTGGTTACTACTAGGGTGGGTTATATATATATAAGCTTCAAAACACCCTTACAAAATACAGCCCACCTGGGGAAAATGTGCAAATTCCTCTTTCAAACTTTTAGAGGAACATGCTCTTGATCACTCGACCGAAGAATAGCAGCATCATGATTGTTTATTGTGTTTGCAATAAGCAAAGTTGGGATGGTAATCTTGTACTCAGCCCTTCTTGGGATGTTTTGGTTTGCATTCCCTTGATAATTTAGAGGTCTACTAGACACATCCTCATACTCAAAGTGCTCTTCACCTCGAAAAGGTTTGTACCAATGTGACCACCCGTGAATCTCGCAATGATAGTACAACCTCCCCGGGTTGTTTATAGTTTCTGATAAACGTATCATCGTTGGGCGATTACAAGCATGATAATTTGATCCACCTTCAATTTGATCCACTTTCTCAGTCTGTTCATCTGGTAGGTCGTTCAATTTTGTCAAAACATCTTCAATAACAGAGTCCAGATTTTGCATATTGCTAAATTCTGCGTCAGGTTGAGGCTAAACGATGGGAATTCCTCCAACACTTGCTTTTTTGTTAGTTTTGCAGTTGTATGCTCATTTTCTCCAGTTTTTGAACAAGAAGCAATTTGTTCGGCTGGATTCTTTACAATTCCTGCTCACGGTCCTTCTCCAAGTCCTTCAAATTTTCATCATCCACATTATCCTCTTCCGTCTGACCGTATTCACTTTCTCGTTGCCCTACACCTCTGCTGCCTTCATTTTTCCTTTCGCTCTGCATATCCTTCTCCTCCTGTTTATCAGTTGTAGCATTAAAATATTCCTTTACTGACAGGAACTTTGCCTCCTCTTCAGGCGTTGCTTTCAGACTCATTTCATTAAATTTCTGGAATTCAAATGTAAAGTGTTTTTAAAAAATAACCGTAAAATGAATAACTATCTTTTTTAACATATATTATTAGACATTATGTAATACTTACAACTTTCTTGTACAGATTGTGGACACTGGTTACACTTAAATAGTTGTTCAGAAGACCAAGATCCCATTTTAAAAATCTGGGAAACATCTCCTTCTTTCTTGGCCTAATAAACTTTGAGTGCTCACAAAGAAAATACTGAAAAAAGAAACAAAAAAGTTTTTTCAGTCACTCGATAATAAAAAAAAATATCAAATGTTCAGAAAAAAAGAAAGTGTACTCAAGGGTAAAATCTGTGCACACTCTCCTACTTTCAGGCTCTTGGTGGTTGCAATCTGCCTTGCAAGCATTTCAGCAATAAATGTACACCAGCCATACATTCCAACTTCAGGCAGATTTTCCAAGTATTCCGTCAAGTGCCACGACAAACTACCATTCAGATTAGGTGCTAGAAGTGACGCAAGCAAATAACAGTGTGTCAATCTAGCAACATCAGAACAGCTGACCTCATCACTGTAAGCTACCATCTCTTTCAGTTTTTCAAAAATATGGTGTTTGTATAGCTCAAGGCCCAACACAAAGCCTGATTTCCGTACCAAAGCACCTAGTTATCCAATCTTTCACTGAATATTTTGAACTCTTGACAGGTATTTCCCTACTCCCTCCAACAACTCCAAATATAGGTTGTATGTCTTTGTTTGTTACCTTTGCCAACTTGCCACCCAAAATAAAACTTCTCTCAACATCATCATAACACATTAACAGTTTTCTGACATCATCCTCGTGCTTTGCACACATCCTCATCATTCTCTCGTCTTCTTTCTGGTATATAGCATTAAAAAAAAAAAGCCAAAAGGTCAATCGATGTATTTGTCTTAGCTGGTCAAGCTTAAACACTAGCGATTTATTTTCTTTTACACACGTCCTCATATTGCTTCTGTAATACGTTGCGCTTTTGTTAACTTTTACATGCCCTATCATGTAAACATATATACCAAATTTATGTTTTCAATATAAAAATGAGTATCAAAAAGACAAAAGTTATTTATATCATACCAAAGCAATTATGTGGCTTCTTGTTCACAATATGTATTTCTTCCTCCTCACTACTGTCAGCAGATGTATACTCCCTCATACTACTGCATGATTCATCAACGCTAGAAACACTAAATTCTGGAAGTCGTAGTACAATGAGAAATATTTTTAGAAAGGACACATCAAATAAAAGCAACGCGATATACAATCTGTTTATCGAAACAAAATACCTTCTGATGAACTGCATTCAGATTCTTCATCGACATCTTTCACTGAATATACATTAACAAAAAAAAAAATAGACAACACATAGATTATCAATACTAATGTTTTTAGATGTGCAATTCTTTGTTCAACTAACCACAAGTACCTAAATATCACATACTCAATGTTTTTAAAAAAAGCACTCAAACTCATAAATGAACGAATCATAGCAAGATTTTAACCACCTACAATTTTAAAATGGGTCTAATGTTTAGAAACTTAAATAATCTAAAATAATACAGGGGCTAAACTAAACATTTTTGTAATGAACACATTATAACCTTAGAACATATATTAACATTCAAATACAGAAGATCTGCACATGTGCAATACTTCTGCACAAACACATTCATGTGCAGAAGTCCTGCACATGTGCAATTACCTTTTCTTTTCCCAAGCTCAGCCCTCACGTTACTCTTCGGATTAGTCTTCTTTACTTTCGATTTACCTAGGCATTCCAAGACACATGACAATTAGACCAATAAATAATGACGCTTTCTCTAATTTAACAACTGCTACTAAAACAAAATTGCTTCTAATATCAACAAATAATAATCTCTGCTAGCATATTAACACCACTTCGTGTTCTTAGAACTCTCTTAGATGAAAATTTTGTACCATAAAACAAATAAAAAAAAGAATTTACAAAAACTTATAAATTTTCATCAAAATACGTTCGTAAAATTTACATTTCCCAAGGGTTTTCAAGTCATTTTTTTTCCAAATTGAAAATCTAATTCCGGAATAAAAATAACTTTTTTTTTCAAAAAAAGACAAACAAACCTTTGAATTTAGGCGAATCTTGTGTCTTTCGCGTGTTTCTCTTAACAGGTTGTTCATCGTCCACTGGTCTCAAGCATCGCTTGATTTTTGTTAGAGCCATTTTCGAAACCTTGTACGAAAATGTGAAAATTAAAAATCAAACTTCGTCTTTGTTACACCAGTTATAAAAGAACGAATCAAAACACTCGGAAAAATGTTAACATGGGTGCATCGGAACAACTGTGTGCATCGGAAAATGGTGACGAATAATGCGCGAAGAAAAAATGGTGACGAAAAATGGCGAGAATGGAAGGAAGAAGAAATTTATTTTCTGATTGTGAGCTGATGGAAACGTGTTGGGAAGGCAAACGTCAAGTCACATCACCTTTTCTTATTTTTTAAGAAGCTGTAGCAAATTTGGTCCTTGGTTGGGAGAAGGGTAATTTGGGTAGAAAGCCATTTATTATTGTATCTAGTAGTAATTATAGTTTAGGTAGTAATGGTGTAACAATTGTACCTAGTAGTAACCAACCCAAAACTATATATTAATTATTCAAATATTATTTAATGATTTGAATACCCTAAAAAATAACATTAATTAATTAAATTATATGAGCAGAAAATTTAATTCTTTATGGTACTCTTCAGTCATACTTTCTTTTTTAGTCTGTCCAAAAAATTTAGTCTTATTTCAATTAAAAAAAATACAACATTTTATCCTTACCCTTCAAACGTCTCTTTAATTACTTAAATTTTTATTGATTTTATTCATAAACAACCACTTAACTTATGAATAAATCTCACAATATTCATAATGTCCTTCAACATATCTACTTTAAACATGAACTACTACTATTTTTAAAAACTTGTGCAAAATAAAACAAAACTAAATTATTTGGATTGCTAAAAATAATTAATTTGAGAGAATAGAAAATATATTATATTGCTAGTGAAAATCTTAATCAACATTTTAACCAGTAGGGCATAAAGGCGATAATCGATCGATAATCACATTTTTATTATTTGCACCGCAACCGTTCAGTTTTTCACTAAAAATAAATCTAACTCTATTTTACATTCTCACTAATCAGCCTTTCTGTGGCTGTGATTTTCTGCAACATGTACAAACATTAACATTTTCGGACAACAACATAGATCTCACTGTTATCTATTGTTAATAAAAAACAAACTTATATATATTGCATTGCTACTGCATATATAGTATGTACGTGATAATGAAACTGATGATTACATTTTTATTGTTCGTCCAAAATAATTATATAATCAAATACGTATCATATTTAAAATATACTATTTAATTACGCAAAACTGAAAATTGGACCGACAAAAATAATTGTGCAATAAAAGGCATGGATTTTGAATTGACTTTAGCTGATGGTGGTGGTTGATTTTCTTTATAATTGTAAACTCTTAAATCTTTAATGTGGAGGAGAAAATATATTATTAGTTGAATGGTCGCCATCACGACCCCAACAACAAATCTAATGACATAACATACAAGATTTTTTCACTTTTAACCACCACTTTCAATTCTTAATTTCTTCATTCTATTTTTTTATTCTTAATCATATGTCATTATTCGAAATATTTCAAAAATAAAGATTCTATATTATCGATACATGTGGAGGATATTACTCCACCAACAAGTCTCTCGTGCAACATGCAATTCAAACATATATATTTAAAGAGTATTAAATATTTTTACTGAGTAATTGCAATTGTTTGCTTCCAACTATTATTATAGAGTGAAAATAATACTAGTGGTTATTCATTGAAAACAATTAATATTATTTATAAATACACTTGATGCACGACTTTGTGGAGTAATACAAAATTGTATGTTATTCATAATTTTTTTTTAATCTTTATTACATGTATTTCTTTTCTTTTAAAGCATGTGGCTGTATAAGAATTTTAAATTTTTAAAAAGTAAAAAGTGAATTAAAGTATATTTTAAAATTATAGAGTTAACATATATACATATATGAAAATGTAACAAGTTGCTCGAAAGTTGAATTTATTTTATAAACATTTATATATCTTACAAAATCAAGTCGTCCTAGTTAGGCAATATATTTTTATCTTTACATGTACGTGGGATATATAAAAGAAAAATATTTTTTTATTATTAGGAATGATTTAAATCCTATTATGCTACCCCCTCCTAAACACTAGGGGTGAAAACGGATCGGATACGGTAGTGCTTATACCGTATCCTAAACCATATTTTTTTCTCGAATTCGGAGTCAAATACGGAAAAGTCGAATTCAGATACGAATTCGGACTATTCGGTATACGGATATGGGACGGATATCGGATGAATCCGGGCCGAATTCGAATAACTATAATCGGATAATATATTTCATATGAAAATCATCAAAATGTGATTGAAACACTTAAAAAAAACTACCTACGAATGAATAGGAAAAATAAAATCAAAACCCAAGTGATTAGGGTGAATAATTGCATGATAATTGTGTGTTTAATTGTCTCAAATTGATATGATCATGTTAATTTATAATTAATTGGTCCAATTGCATTTCATTGTTTGATTTGATGTTTGGAACTTTAAATTGTAGGTTTGAGACCAACTTTGAATGCAAATTGAGGATATTTATTGTATTCAATTTAGTGGAGCAATTGCATGGTTGGAAAGAGGGCTGAGAGACGGACGTAACGCAAAAAGAATCGGGTAAAACGGATGCCGTATGAAGAAGTTATGCTCGAATGAAGTTGGGACGGCGAATCAATACACCCATCAGATTAGGCAGTACACCCACAGCCGATGCTCCTACTATACCCACCTGTCGGATTAGTTCACCACCTTTCTTTTTTAATATTTTTCTTTTTTCTAATATTATATTATTATTTTAATATAAAATATAAAATAAAATATATTTAAAAAAATGGATATCCGGATAATATCCGATAAAATATGGTAAAACTCGGATACGGTCGGATATTATGTTTTCCGTATCCGAAGTCAACTATCTGTATCCGTATCCGAATCCGACCGAATACTTATTTTTTTTACCGAATTCGATACCGACCGGATACGGCTCCGGATCGGTCGGAAAATATCCGATCCGTTTTCACCCCTAATAAACACGCCCCTAATAAACACGCGCGCGCATGTGAATTCACAAATTTTCTGGTTTTGACTTTTGAAACCAAAATTATCCACGAATATAATGAGGCTAGGATTATAAAATTAATCACGTATGACTTTGATTGATTAAATACGAAAAGTCATTTTAATTTATTACTAGAAGAAAGATTAAAATAAAAAGAACGAAATTAGTGAGAGATGACGACAAAAATGGCAGGTATACATGAAGACATGTGCACATGAAGAAAACCATTTCTCATGCATTCGTGTGCGCAGACTTATGTACGTAAATTAAAATATGTGTAAATAAACTTTTTTTTTCAACACGCACAAAAATCGATGATTAATAAATCTGGCCGTGCAACCTATGATAACCTTCCTCAAAGTGCACCATCTGATGGACCCCTGTTTTTTGCTAAATTAATTTGTGAATTTAAGAAAAAAATTGTACCCTATCCTCGGGTCGACCTTCCTGTCCTGGGGTATTGATGGATGACCAAGACTATGAAGTATTGTATTTGTAACATAAAAGTGCACAAAAATATATTTTTTTAATTAAACAATATTTACGAATAAAATTTAATTGTTTAAAGTAAAAATTAAAGCATAAAAAACTAATTCACCAAGTGTAGGAAAAAATTGGATCAATTATATTTAATATTGCAAAAAAAAAAAAAAATACAATGACTTGTGTTGGGCTAGATAAGCTTTTTTTTTTTTTTTTCCATGTATTTTTATGGTCCCCATTTCATACTATAGAAAAGGGATTTGGTAATATTTTTGTATTAATATATTTTACAATTACAGTGATGATATATACAAATACAATATGTATATACATGGTAAGTAAATCAATAATATTCCTAAAATTAAGACTAAGTCAACAAGGGTCTAGAATGTTCTCTTATACGCCCCCGCAAAATTGACGTCCCATCGGCGACAGAGATTTTGGATCTGAGAGTTTCGAAGCGCTGGCGGGGTAGAGATTTCGTGAGGAGATCCGCAAGTTGATCTAACGTGGTGACATAGGAGACAGAAAGGATGCCTTTTGAGGTCAAATCATGTACGAAGTGAATATCAAGGGCAATGTGTTTCATGCGGGAGTGCTGAATTGGATGGAGAGCGAGATGAGTTGCACTCATGTTGTCACAAAGTAATCGGGGTTTGGACGTGATCGACAGGCGGAGGTCATTAAACATCTGAGTCACCCAACAAACTTCTGAAGCTGCAGAGGCTAGAGCACGATATTCAGCCTCCGTTGAAGATCGAGCAACCCCTGTTTGTTTTCGAGATCTCCAAGAGATAGGATTGCAACCGAGAAAAATCATGTACGCAGAAGTTGACTTTCCATCCCGGACATCGCCACCAAAGTCCGAATCAGAGTATGCAGTGAGAGTTAAGGAGGCAACTGGGCGAATAAGAAGACCAAAATGAAGTGTGCCTTTCAAGTAACGAAGTAGTCTCTTAACAGCACCCCAATCATCCGGAGTTGGGGAAGACATAGCCTGTGCTAAGCGATTAACCGTGAAGGCAATATCCGGGCGAGTAAACGATAAATACTGAAGACCTCCAAGTGCACTTCTGTACGTAGTAGGATCGACTGATCCTGTGGAAGAACCCGTTTTTGTGGAAGAAGGTGTCATGAGAGGCTTTGCACCATCCATTTTTAGGCGATGTAGTAAATCCACAGTGTATTTGTGCTGAGAAAGAAAAAGACCTTCCTTGCATCGGGCCACTTCAATGCCAAGAAAGAAAGAAAGTTCACCAAGGTCCTTGACAGCAAAAGAGGACTCAAGATGAGCCGTGAGAGAGCGAATCAGAGATGAACTGGAGCCAGTGATGAGCAGATCATCAACATAGACTAAGACAATAAGGCACACATCCTGTTGATGATAGGTAAAAAGTGAGTGATCAGCCCGTGATCTCTGAAAACCGAAGCGAAGCAAAGCTGTACTAAGGGCTTGGTACCACGCAAGAGGAGCCTGGCGCAGCCCATAAAGAGACTTCTTTAGGAGACAGACATGCGAAGGGAAGCGAGGGTCAGTGAACCCAGGAGGCTGCTTCATGTAGACTGGAGTTGACAACGAGCCATGCAAGAAGGCATTACTAATGTCCAATTGACGAAGAGGCCAATTACGTGTGATGGCAAGAGATAGAACAGTCCGGATTGTGACTGGCTTAACAACTGGGCTAAAAGTCTCGTGATAGTCAATGCCCGGCCTCTGGTGGAACCCTTTAGCGACAAGACGGGCTTTAAACTTATCAACAGTACCATCAGATTTACGTTTAATACGAAAGACCCACTTGCACCCGATAATGTTAGCCTGGGAAGGGAGAGGTACAAGATCCCACGTTCCATGCGTCGTCGAAGGGCGTGAATTCGTCGGCCATAGCAGACCCTCCAACGAGGATCGAAAGAGCTGCGGGAGACGGTGGTCGGCTCAATATCATCCGGAAGTGGATGTTTAGTTGCTGCAAAGAGCTTTTTTTGGTCCGAATATGTTGTTCGACTCCGAGTGCGCATGGTATGAGTACGAACAGGAGGTGGGGCAACAGCAAATGGTGGCTCAGGCACTGAAGGGGATGTTGAGGGAGTAACTTCTGTCTGAGTAGGAGCAGAAGTAGGAACAGTGCCCTCAGAAGCAGAAGATATAGGCTCACTAGAAGTGAGGAAGAGACGAGTCGGCTGAGTGACAGTAGGATCTGAACGAGGAACGGGCGTCCAAAACTTGCTTTCATCAAACTTGACATGGCGAGACACATAAACTCTTCCAGTGGAAGGATCTAAGCATCGATAAGCGCTTTGAGATAAAGAATATCCAACAAAGATACATGGTCGAGACGGGTAGGAGAGTTTGCCTGGAAAATACGGGCGAAGCCAGGGGTAGCAAACACATCCAAATGTTCTCAATTTCATATAATTTGGCTGTCTGTGAAACAGAATTTGAAACGGGCTCCTGGAATCAAGATTAGGTGTGGGTATACGATTGATAAGATAGACCGCAGTCTGAACCGAATAGGCCCAAAATTGGGGGGGCAAGCCAGCATGATGTAATAACGCCCGAGTAACCTCAAGTATATGACGATTTCGACGTTCGGAAATGCCATTTTGTTGTGGGGTGTGTGGTGCTGTAGTTAACCAAGAAATCCCACAAGAGGCAAAATAGGGACGTAATGCCATAAATTCACCGCCATTGTCTGAATAAAAATGCCTGATTTGATAGTTGAACTGTTTTTCCGCAATCGCTTTAAATTGTATCACAATGGATGAAACCTGTGATTTAGCCCGAATAGGAAATATCCAGCAATAACGACTAAACAGATCAACTAAAAGCAAAAAATATCGACTCCCATCATGTGCAACAGAGGGAGCTGGTCCCCATACATCAGCAAAAATATAATCTAAAGGATAAGCAGCAACAAAAGAAGAGTCCACAAATGGTTGCCTGTGGGACTTGCACATGTCGCAAGACACACAATTTGAATTCAAAACAGGCAAATTATTCGAAACTGGTAAATGAAAATGTTTAATAATAGAAGAGCAACGAGATGGTGACGGGTGACCCAACCGTGCATGCCATTGCGCAGCAGACGTGCGAACACCAAGAGAGGCAAACTTTGAAGGTGACTGAAGATAGTATGACGGTGGCTTAATGTGATAAATACCATTCTGACATGCTCCTTTAATTAAAGGCGCCCCCGTTTTGCGATCCTTCACAACAAAGTAATATGGAAAAAATTCCATAGACACATCATTAGCCTTAGTGAACTGATGCACAGATAGTAGATTCTGTTTTGCCGCTGGAACACAAAGAACATTGGAAATATGAAAATTACGGAATGGAAATTTAAGAGTAGATGTACCAGTGTGTGAGATTGGAAGACCAGAACCATCAGCAATCTGTATTTGATCAGTGCCGTCGTATTCAGAGTGAATAGACATTTGTGACAAATCATTAGTGAGGCTGTGAGAAGCGCCGGAATCCACTAGCCAAGAATTTTGAGTCACTGTTGCAGGAGGTGACTGTGCAACGTGTGCAGTGGCATTGAGGCGTCTACAGGTTGGGGCAGCATGACCTTTGAAACCACACCATTGACAAATTATAGTAGGCCGGCCAGAATCAGGTGGAGAACCACGCCCGCGGCCAGAAGAACCCCCACGCTGTGGCTGACCAGATTGAGGCGGGCGATTGGAGGAAGAACCGCCACGCCCAAAATTTTTTGCAGAATTATGTCTGCCCTGGGAATAGCCCCCTCGGCCTGTGTTGTTGTTTTGAGCAGAATTCACAGTAGCTAGCAAGGAAGTATTACTAGACTCAAGGTGTTTGAGATACAACTCATGAGCAACAAGTAAATCATGCAATTCTTCAAATTTGAGCGAAGATTCACGAGATCGAATGGCACTGACAATTTCCCTATAATTATGACCGAGACCCTTAATAGCATATAGAGTGAGATCATCGTCACTTACACGAGAATCAATGAGGCGAGTTCGTCCGCCTTCGCCTTGATGGTGGAGATATTGTGTTACGGGTTTGTCGCCAAGCGTGAGATCGGCAAGGTCCGATTTTAGTTGCATAACCCTGGCACGCGATTTCCCGGCATACATGCGGCCAAGGATGGACCAGGCCTCCGCTGACGTAGAGGCGGTTGAAATCATCGGCAATATCTCAACTGCCACGGATCCAAAAATTGCGGCAAGGATCAATCGATCTCGCCTAAACCAAGTTTTGTAGAGAGAGGGTCTCAGCGGATGGACAGGGTTTCTTCTTTGTCAATATGGCCAATAAGGTCGAAGCCATTCAAAACGGCAAGTAAATTGGCCCGCCATGACGTATAAGTTGCAGGCGTGAGTTTGACAGGAATATGGTGGTGGGCGGTTATGGTAACAACTGCCGGTGGAGGAGGTGGGGTGGCGATGGTTGCTGGATTGGTTTGGGTGGCGGACGATGATGAGTCGGGGACGGCCATGACGGAGTGAATGGTGGTGAGGCGAAAATGAAGGCAGAAATTATGGATCGTATTCTCGTTAGAGGCTGGATCGTGATACCATATAGAAAAGGGATTTGGTAATATTTTTGTATTGATATATTTTACAATTACAGTGATGATATATACAAATACAATATGTATATACATGGTAAGTAAATCAATAATATTCCTAAAATTAAGACTAAGTCAACAAGGGTCTAGAATGTTCTCTTATACATACTTGTCTTTAAATTGCTTAGTTGATTCGTACATTGGATAAGTTTAATTAATGGAGACCGTCTAATTGTATCCTAAGAAAAAAAAATATAGTTGATTACTTGTTCACATGTGTGCTTGCAAGGAATTTATAATTTCTAGCTTCATGGAAATTATCAACTCAATTAATTAAGATATATTTATGTTCTAAATTAATCTACCAATTTAGCTACATCTGAGAGTAAATATAATATTTTTTTTATTGGGCAAATTGTAACTTAAACTCGTTATCATATGACAAAAATAATATAATTTAACTTCATAATACAAATACATAAAGAATATACTACTCCATATAATTGTGCGGACATAATTCAATCAAGCTAGCTAGTATATATGTCACATATGATTAGCTTAGTGTAGTTTATCTCTTTGTATTGTTTACCAACTATTGCACGAGCATATTATTCTCTCTTATATTTAAGAAATAATGAAATAATGAGTTGTTTTTTAAAAATACTAGTATTATATTAAACTATTATTGTTTGGTTAAACGGAAAAATATAAAAAGATTGTTCATCTATCAAAGATACTAAAGCCAATTCAAGATGGAATGATTGGTGTACATATCGGTATGATAATTGAGGGTATACGACAAGAATGATGGTAAATTCAGAGTGGCTAATCATATGCAAAGGGAAATCAATATAGTTTCAATAATTATTGAAATATCCATAGTTGTTGCTATTTTAAATTACAAGTAATATTATAACTATATTCACAAATTGAGAGAGGGAGAATATGATTAAAAAATTATGAATATATGAGAGGTAGATGAGATGGTGACATGAGACAGAAAAGTGATTTTTATGGAGCAAACCCCGATTCTTCGCATTGTGTTGGGGGCCTATTACAACACGCCCAAATTTATTTAATTCTTTTGACTACTCATTTTCTTACTCTACCTACACTACACACAAAAACAAAAATATTCTATAAATTAAATTAAAATTAACTAAACCTGGGTCTTCCCTTGCGGCCCGCCGACGATAACCGTATATATACAAATACCACCGTTCCCTTGATTGCAATTTTCTTTTTTTCTTTTTTCTTTTTCTGAAAAAGTTCCCTTGATTACGATTACTTATCAATTTTATATTACACCGTTCCAGCTCAAATTAAAACTATGCATATGCGCTATGAAGAAAATTTTATACATCATTTGCACCATAGATTTATTTTATATAATATTACTCGTTTCACTTAATATTATTATTTGTTTTACCAAAAATATTATTCAAAAATCAGTTGCACCATATTCACAATTGAATGATATTACTCGTCCACTAGATAAAAAGTATTATTTTTTTAATGAATAGTATTATTAGGAAATCAATTGGATGGTGCAAATTACTCGTATGTTACTAATTAGTTCTAATTCTTCCTGAATTTTAGAAGCCAATGCTATACATTAATTTAAGTAATTCTACGGTACCATGGAATACTATTTTAATTGCACTTTTGCAGATTAAATATATTAAAATTTACACAATTTCTTTTCTTTATTTTAATTAATTTTCTGTTTCCCCCTTTCATTCTAGTATTGGCCATTGGGAAAGATTAACTTATGACACCCTATGTTCACACAAGAGTGGATGATATCTACCGGAAGAAACGAATTAGTATTTCTCGACGTAGGCAAGACATTTTTTTATGACATGAACTCTCTCTTGCACAGAAAAAAAGAAAAAAGTAGGGGACCATATAATTTTGTGTATGATTAAAGTAGGTACAGCTAGGGGAGAGGAATCATCATATATAGATTAATAAAAACAACATGTGTGAATGTGTAGGTAAATTAATGAAAGAAAAAGATGGATCCAGTGAAGTGAATTCATTTGTTTTCAGTGAAGGGTCCATTTTAAAAAGATCTCAAGCTCGATCCGTATAACTGCAAAATGTCTGAATTTCATCCGTATTATATAAATGTCGTCAACCTTCAAAATTTTTTGGGTGGGGGTGGGGGGCTTATCCAACCATGGCTCTATATGTATTGTCCTTTCTCCTTACATTGATTGTCAAAATATTGTTAATTTAATTACACTCATACCCCTAGGTGAAAATATATATTAGAGAGCATCTTGCTGCAATAAGTCTCTCTCATATACATTTAGTGCACGAATGCACTCATCACGTTTCAATTATATTAATATGAATATTTCATTTCATATTTTTATTTTTCATGTTTCAATTATAGTAACTTACAAATTTCAATTTAATTTAGTTTGCATTGCACAATACAATTGGTACATAAGAAATTGATTCCTCCTATAAAAGCACACAGGATCTCCTGTTACATAATGGTGTTACATCTCCTGTTACATTAATTAGATTTGTGCCACGTGTACATATGATTATATTAGGATGTTATTCTCTTATTTGTAAATTTTGATGTATGTACACGTGACGCAAATCTAATTAATGTAACAGGAGATGTAACATCATTATGTAACAGGAGATCCGGACCGCTATAAAAGCCTATTTTTTTGCTCACCACGGTCTCACAAATTTCATCAAATGACAGAGTAAATGAGTCAAATGATTTTTGATCAATTTAATTTATAATTCATCTCCTAGACGACATTAATCCTAATTCCTAAATGATCACATAAGGTGTCGATCACGTATATTGACATTGATATTCACATTTTCTTTTTAGAGTAAATGATTTCAATGTTAAATAAAATAACTGCTATAGTAAATAATACTGTAATTTGCTATATATATGTGTGTTGTGTGCTAGAACGTCTCCATTTATTTTTTGAAATAATTCCCATAATAATCATATTAACTAACCATTTAATTTCATTAGACAAACGCTCAACTCATATATATAAAATCGTAATTATTGGGATTTTTTTTTTTGGAATTAAAGTATTGTTGATTTACAAAATTATTGACAAAATAAAATCTTTAGAAAATAAATGTAGCATTATCCAGGAAGTAGTCTGTCGCTGAAAGAGAAGACACCCACAATCAACGCTTTGCCTTTTCAATTAATTAGCTTTATATATGTATGCATGCTTTGCTAGGCCACGCACACCTATGCCTGCTGTATCATTCTATCTGCTCAGTTTTTTTTTTTTTTTTTTGTTCTTTTTACGATGTAAAAATACAAATTTACCACGTTTTTTTTACTTTTAAGTGTATATAAGAGTTTGTTTTATATTCTATACATAAAGAAACAATAATTAATTGGCTTATTTAATCTTGACGTTGTCATTTCTTGAGCCACAAAATAAGGGTATATGACGAGCCATTCTTGCACACATGAGCTGCACGTAATTTTTTTTTTAATTTGTAATATCATTACGCTTATAAATTAATATCATATTAAAATTGTGTACAAAACAATTATAGTATTACTTTATAAATATAGCAATATTATTTGATAAGTGATGTGATATTACAAATTATATATAAGAGGAAAAAATCAGTTATATAAAATACCACTAGCGTATATGAAAATTAGCAATATGGCTTATCAAGCATTTTTCAATTGCTACTAATCCTTGGCAAATCCAGCATTAATTTAATTTGTGAGACCCTATTTTTACAATATCAAATAGACCCACATGTGAATATTACTGAGGCTCATTCCTGAAATAAACACCTATATATATTAAACAGTTAAAGAGGTTTGAAAATATTAACTCAGCTCTTTTTGTAAGCTCCGAAGCAACTTTTGCTTTATAAATTATATTCCACTTCTCAGCTTTAGGCAAAGATGTACACCAAAGTCCAAAAAGATAATTTAGGCAATCATGAGTGTTAAGCACGAATTATTTGGCTTTTTCGTAAAAATATATATATATATATAAGAATAAAAAATTAGCTATATATTATATTTGTTTAACAAGCAGAGCTATCAGTTAGATTTGAATCTTGGACAGCCTTCATCCAGTAATGTATAATTTAAAAAAAAAAAATGCGTATTTTTAGCTATTAATTTAACGATCTGTGAAAGAAGCAGGAGCAGTACATAGATAAAGCTGATTACACATAGTACCCAGACAAACACGGCAGAACTTTTGAAATATTTAACCTGAGTCAACTTTTTTTTTTATTTATGTATATAAAACCATATTAAAAGGGTATCTTCAATCTAATCTTATGTATGGACTTTTGAAAATATAAAAAATACAAGAAAATTGGGAGGCGCTATTTGAAGACGTAAGTACACCGTAGAAATTATGTTCCCATGCAACAGTTCTAATTTTTTTTCAAGTAGTTCATTTTTTTTTGAGGGACTGTTTAATAATAATATAATTTAACTCCTTGTAATATTTGACCCGTCCCAATTGACATAATTAAAATTTTATTTATTTGTATCACATTTAAAATTATACTCGCTATATTTTATTTATATTAATATGTACGTTAAATTTCATATTTTCAATTAATTATAATTTACATGTTTTATATCTAATTAATATATACATTTCACTTATATTAATCTACATATTTTATTTCGGTTACACATGTAGTTGCTCTTGTAGCTAATGTAATAAGAAAAAAAATGTGAATGAAGAATTACTTGGCATAATAGTTAATAATTTCTCCTTGGAGTAATACTACCACGGTAACTTACTTTATGAATGTATTTATTTAGGTAAACCTAAATAATAAAAACCAAAATAAATAATAAAAGAATGAAATGATGACCAAAATTCTCGAGTCAGAGTCCGGGCGAGATTCTCTGGACCCAAACTCAACTTCGCCAATTACAAAAATCTGACTGACGCCTTCAAATACACCATATATTCACTTTTTTTTTTTTGAAAAGAAATACACCATTCACTTAAATTTTATTTATTTTTTCGTTATGAAATACTTATAAAAAATTCAACAAGTCCGATCGTGTGATTTATTTGGTACTTTCTTACTTTTATGACTCACTAATCATTATGTCACTGGAAAAAAGAAAGAAAAGGCAATTTTCTCATAGATTTCTGAGCGTTTCTGAAAGTTTATTTCTACTATTTGCTTCTACTTTCAACGTATAGAAGTCGGAAATGATGTTTTGCAATTTTGCAAACACTTGATTTAGTGAGTTTTTTTTTTTAAGGATTAATTACTAATTTTTATAATTATATATGGAAGCAATTTAAGATTAATTTACAAATATACTTAAATAATTGTATGCTCAGAGAAGCGATTGAAAAAATAATCTATAATTAACTTTTTGGAATTACCAAACAAACAATTTCAATGAATTCTAAACCAAGAGGACATTTATAAAAAATTTAAAAGGAAAATTGGGAAGAAACATAATTAATTAACATTAAAAAGTGTAAAACGACATTTAAATTGCAAATATTGGAAATAGTCAAAACGACATATATTTTGAATAGGAGGGAGTATAATTTAGCTTGCTCAAAGAAGTAATTATATTTTAGAACCCGTTTAGATGAGTTTATAATCTCTTTAAAATAATTTATAAATTTTTTCAATGTGTTTGTTAAAATAAGATGGTAAACAATTTATAAGCTAATAAAATAAATTTCTTACAACTTATAAATTATACACTCCAAAAAAATAAGTTGAAATAACTCAATTCATTTTTCTAAAGTTTTTTAAACTACATTTAAAAAATAAATTTCACTCACCCAACTCCATTTTTTTTTTTTTTATCGGAAAAGAAAATTGTATTATAAAAACTGGAGTACAAGGGGTACTCCAACCCTTACAACACAATGTTGGAATTAACAATTCACAACACTCAGAAAATTATTCCAACTCGCAGATGAAATATTTCTAAATTTCTCCTTACCTTCACTCTCGCCTTAATTTCTCTAAGGCTCCATTTGGATGGAGTCATTTGAAATTAAGGGATTTGAGGTTAATGCACCATACATTTACAAATCAAAATGGAGAAAAACTAAATGAATGGATTTGGTTCACACAAATATTACTTATAAGTGGGAGGATTTCAAATACGGAGCAAAACCTAGTCATTTGAAATCCTCTCACCTCTCCCACTTGTGCTTAATATTTGAGTGAATCAAATTCATTCATTTAGGTTTTCTCCATTTTAATTTGTGTGAATGCATGGTATATTATCCTCAAATCTCTCTTGATTTCAAATCCACTCTATTCAAATGAAACCTAAAGCATTTCTGGATATTAAACTCCTTGCCGTTAAAAACGAACTCATTAAACCCCAACTCCAAACACTCCTTTTATTTCCAAACAATGAGGTATTAATGTATTTGTTTTTATTTTTTTAATAATAATAACTGATAGTATTTTTTAATAAAGCAATTCATACTAACAAATTAGAAGTAATATTTAGGGAATCAACTATACTTTTTTTTTTAACTAATATAAACAAGTATTTGCCTACCGTCAAATGCTCCAAGGTTCTGGTGTTTTTGTAAATATTGTATGACGTGCTATTTTAAACAATTTTACCCTTAATTATTTTGGTATAAACCAAAAATTAACAAATTCTTTTATCATAAATAAAAAATTAACAAATTCTTCTCCACTATTCACCTGACGCCTCCCACCAAGAAAGT
Organism: Paraleonurus japonicus; assembly: GCA_030762865.1. Lineage (NCBI taxonomy): Eukaryota > Viridiplantae > Streptophyta > Magnoliopsida > Lamiales > Lamiaceae > Paraleonurus > Paraleonurus japonicus. The sequence goes on along the minus strand of CM061055.1, from coordinate 5,509,292 downwards.
AACACACAATTTCAAGCTTTGAAATCGGAACCCCGAACCCCCAACATTTATTAAACATTACTTCAATGTTTCATTTGAATCTTGTCGAATGGATTATTGAGATATTTTGCAGTTATAAATAAATATGACTTGGAGATTTTAAAATTTAAATCTAAATTTTATAAACATATTCCAAACACAGCCTTAATATCCCCTCACAAAGTGTTATAACAATTATAATGTATTTTTTATTTAAAAAAAAATCAGAAAAACATATATTACTTGCAAGAAAAACACATATCGTAATGATTATTCATAAAAATTGGAAGTTCGATTAAACAATGAGAACTTTTATAACGACGAGAAGCCTTAGAAATTGAATATGTCCGAATATTGGCATTTCGACTAACTCAAGTAATGAAAGTATTGGGAGAATAATTTCTAAGTGGAATCTCTTTGTTCAATGTAATCTCCAAATGTAAAGTCATTCAGATCATTACTTTTCAAAGCATCATGGACTCTCTTAACATATTGACCCTAACTTGTAAAAAATCCAAAGACAATTTTACATTACGTTTATAATTTTATATAATGAGATTGAGGTTGGAATTGAGTTTATTAAAAAAAAAAAAAAAAAAACTATTCTAAAGAGAATATTTATGGATGGCATGATATAAATGGTTTATAAGAGGGTTTATATCTGCAAACTTCTAACATAAAACGGAACAAAATGGGATCAGCATATGTACTAGTTTTTTCTATTTTATGGAACTAACTTTTATTGTAAATACCATGAACTAGCACTGTCATTTAAACATTCCCAATTTTATTTATAATTCAATTTTTTTTACTATCTAATATGGATGCAAACTCAAAGCAATTCTTTATTAGGAATTTCTTTGAATTCTTCACAGTAACCAAAACGCATTGTTCTGAACCTACCAATTTAAATTATGAAATTTTCGTAATACATTTATCAAATTATTATATTCAATAAATATTAATTAAGTAATTACAATATCTAAGTATGTACATTTAATATAAAATTAAATACGTTTATTAAATAGTACTACCTCCATCTCAATTTTATTTGCTCAAATGGAATTGACATAAAAATTAAAAATGTGTTGTTTATTAGCATTAAAAGGTATAAAGTGAAGGGTAAATTTTTTTTTTTGAACGGTCAAGAGAAATTTCATTAAATTGAGTACAAGGGGTACTCAACCCTTACACCAAAACCAGAATTACAATTAAGAAAGAGAGGAGAGACAAAACCACGGATCACCCAGCCACGAGGAGAGCTTAAAGACACTTAAGGAGGACTCTTTACAACAAAGTCCATGCCAAATCCTAATCTTAAGTGTACTAATCACCCTTTCCACCACAACATTCCCAGTATTAAAAACAACATCATTTCTAAAACTCCAGTTTGACCAAATAATTCCTATCCAAATAGTGGTGGCCACATTCATAAGTTTCTTGTTACCAAAAGAATCCGAGAAATGCAAGAAATTTATGGAAGGGCAGATATGCATAGTAAAATTGATTCCCAACCATTTTAAAAAAACCTGCCCAAATTTGAGAAGAAGATTTGCACCTGAAGAAAAGGTGTTCCTCCGATTCATCAATTTCTTTGCACAAAGGGCATAGGGTGGAGTTGAGTTGAACACCTCGCCTCGATAGATTTACTAAGGTAGAGAGTCGGCCATTAAAGAGCTTCCAAGCACATGGGATTGTCTTTCTGGGAGACCACGTTGACCAAAGCCGCTTGAAAGTAAGCCTCAGCGAGTTCGGCTGGGGAACGGACACCGGGGAACGGCGCCGGAGAAAATCATAAGCAGCAGCCGTGGTGTAGACACCATTTTTTGCCGGGGACCAGTGCCATGTATCAGTGCCAGCAGCTGAGACCGAAATGGGACCAATGATTGAGAGAAGGTGCTGCAATTGTGCCTCCAACCTGTTCGCGATGGTGCGAGTCCAGCGGAGGTCCCACTCCCATTTTGAATTCAACCAGAAACCCATCTCAGAAATCATACAGTGTTTTTGTGAGCTCAACCTGAATAGTCTAGGGAATTGCGTACAGAGTGTCTCATTTCCGATCCACCGATCATGCCAGAAATTTGTATCAGCCCCATTCCCAAGCCTCTTAGTAAAATCCCTCCTCAACCCATCAGCATTCGAGCCCCAGTATAATAGGCAAATATCAATCCACCAACAAGAAGCCTTTGCTCTACCTTTTCCTTGTCTCACCAAGTCACGTGAGCCCTCAAAACTCCCGTATTTGGAATGAATAACCTGTGCCCAAAGATTTTTAGGTTCATCAAGTAGCCGCCAAATCCATTTGCCTACTAAAGCTTCGTTGAAACTCTCCAAATCTCGAATACCAAGACCCCCCTCGGTTTTTGGCCTGCAAATCTTACTCCAGCTTATCCACGGTATTTTTGGATGATGTTCTTTGCCTCCCCATAAGAAATTCCGCTGGATTTTGATTAATTCCTGTAGAGTACTTTTAGGCAGCAAGTGAAATGAAAGTGCGTAGATTGGGATTGAGGATAACACGGACTGCACTAAAGTGACTCTACTAGCCATCGAAACAAGGCGTCCGTCCCAAGAGGCAATGCGGTTGCGAACCTTCTGCGTAAGCCACGACCAAGCATTTTTACGGTGAGGATTAATTCCAACCTTCAACCCCAAATAAGTGAAGCTATCTTTATCCACTCCACAACCCAAGAAATCTGCATCTTCTAATACCTGCTCCTCCAAAACATTTACACCCATTAATTTACACTTGCTGAAGTTTACTTTCAGCCCTGACATTAACTCGAACAGCTTCAGAATTCTTTTTAAGGTGACCAGATTTTCCTTTTCCTGACTGCATAAGAAGACCACGTCATCTGCATACTGGAGGTGAGAGATTGCCACTTTACTTCGACCTATCAAAGCTGGCTTCAATTCCCCTAAATCACAGGCCTTTTTTGTAAGACGATTAAGGCCCTCGGCAGCAAGAATGAAGAGGAAAGGTGAAAGGGGGTCGCCTTGTCGAAGCCCACGCTTAAGGGAGAACTCCCCACTTGGGCTACCATTGACGAGGACCGAAGATGACGCCGTCTCCAAACAGGATTTTATCCATAATCTCCACTTGTCACAGAAGTTGAACTCCTTTAGGATCGAATCAAGGTAACTCTAATCGATTGAATCGAAAGCCTTTTCGAAGTCCACCTTAAAGAAATACCTGCCAATTCTCCGCTTCTTCGCCTCATCCATGGCTTCATTTAGTATAAGGATACCGTCCATGATATGACGTCCCTTGATAAAAGCTGTCTGATTCACATCCACCACCGAATCTATTACTTTGCTAAGCCGATCCGCAAGAGTTTTTGCAATGATCTTATATGCACTGCCAATAAGAGAAATGGGCCGATAATCATCTATCCTTTGAGGAGCATCTTTTTTTGGGATAAGGCAGATAAAGGAAGGATTAAAGCCTTTTACTAATTTTCCATTGAGGTGAAACTCATTCATCATGCGCATTACATCTCCCTTAATCGTTTCCCAACAAGTTTTGTAGAAACCAAAGGTAAAGCCGTCTGGCCCTGGGCTTCCATTAGAATCGATATTCCAAATTACGCTCTTAATCTCTTCTTCCGAGAATTTGGCCGTCAAAACTGAATTCTCCACCTGACCCAAAGTCTTCAGAAATTGATTCGGGCCAAAGAAGGGCCTGGAGTGAGATTCCGAATCAAAACGTTGTCTAAAGTGTTGAAAGATTTCCGCTTTCACTTCCTGTACCGAGTCCAACCAAACCACATTCACTAGAATGCCCTGCATTTCATTTCGTTTGTTCCTCATGTTGACCCATTTGTGGAAAAAAGTTGAGTTGCAATCCCCCTCCTCAATCCATTTGATTCTCGATTTCTGAAAAATCTGAGCTTCCCTCCAACTAGTCTCGTTGATTAGCTCCTCCATAATACCTTCTCTCATCTTTGCCTCATCTTCATCAAGGTCGAATGAGTCATCTAGGATGTCAAGTCTTTCAATTTCCGCCTTTTTGTCATCAATAGATTTATCCAGGTCCCCGAAGGTAAGCTGCCGCCACTCTTTGAGATCCCCTTTCAATCTTTTAAGTTTTTCTTTCAGCACAAAGGAACCCCAGCCACTGATACTATAAGAATTCCACTTGCTATCAACCAGTGACTTGAAGGAGGGATGCTTCGTCCAGTAGTTAAAAAACCGAAATGGACGCGGACCCCAATCTTTACATTCAGCTTCCACAAAAATCGGACAATGATCCGATAAAGTTCTCTTTCCCCCTTTGAGCACAATATTTGGCCATTTGCAGACCCATACATCATTCACTAACATCCGATCTAAGCGACTCTTACAAGATCCATCATGTCGATACCAAGTGTAAAACCTCCCACTCAAATTCAAATCCACTAAATTATTCCCCAGTATGAAATTATCAAAATTCGCCATATCAGTTCTATTGCACGTCACCCCCTACCACATCTTTCCCTTTCGGATCGAATGGCATTGAAATCTCCAACTATACACAGGCATTCATCTTTCCTTTGAGCAGAAATGATACACAGTTGGTCCCAGAGAGCGTACCTTTGAGTAGGAACATTTGGTGCATATACATTAATAATCGTGCAGTTTGACCCATCCTCTACTAGAAAGCCCTGTATCACCAAGAACTCTCTACATCCCCAGGAACTGATCTTTGTGAACACCGCTGTGTCCCAGATCGAAATGAGACCACCTGAGTTTACTTCTGATTTAATGAAATCCCAATCGCATCCTGATCTTCCCCAAATTGAGTTGATAGTTCTTTGATGAACAACCTCTAGCTTCGATTCTTGTAAGCATCACATTTCTGCCCTGGAATTCCTAATCAAATCTTTGACATCTCTCCGTTTCTCCCTCTTGCTGAGGCCTCGAATATTATAGCTCAAAATAATCATTGGGGTTTGGAGTTGGATCTCCTTTTCTCTTTGTACACTTTCGCTTTATTCTTCTTTTTGCTTCTCGTATCCTGAGCGATGAGATGCTCAATTCTTTCAGAAACTGACTCATCGCTTTCAACACTGTTGAGCCCTAACCTTTTTCCGAGTCTCCAGGTCTCAGTTGCTTCCTGGAAGCTGTTATTTGCGATCTCCACATCAACTAGTTCATTGGATTTCATTTTTCCTTTTCGCGATGATTGCTTATCAATTTGGGGATTTTCTGCTGGCAAAAATGAGGGCTCGCGCGAATTCGGAACAGAGCTTGAGGAATAAGATTGGGCCCCAGATTTGGATTTTTTGTGCTAGGCTAGAATATTAAATCGGTTACTAAGTGAAATTGGGCTTGAAGAAGCGGGCTTGTTGAGATCAATTGAGGCCGAAGAATTTAAATCGTGTGGGCCCGAAATGGCCTGGGGCGGATCCACTGCAATACACGAATGGCATGTGGCAGCAGTTACAGGATCAATTCCCCTCTTCAAAATTTTAATTGCTCCAGGTGATGGGCCCACTTTAGAGATCCCAAGACTTTCGTTACTCTCTCCCGCCGCCAAGATACGTGGAGAATTTTGGGAGTTACGCAGGGCGTGAGGGATTTCATGATTATGGGTATTGGAAACCCCAGCGCCGACTTTGCCCATCGAATTCACCAAAAAATTTAAATTAGGCGACTCTTCAATAACCGTCCTTGCCGGAGAGGAATCCCGATGACCGGAAACTGCAGAATTCTCTTCCAGGGCCATGGATTTTGAGCGACCCAGCGAGATACACTCTCCTTCCTCCACTATTTTTATCTGGTATCCCTTACCGTCCACCATAACTTCCAACGGCGATTCTGAAAGTTTTGGGAGAGATGTTTTAATAAGGATCCTTGCCTTATTAAGGTTATTTTTCAACTTTGTATCCTCATCCATGCAAATTAGGGAGCCAAATTTTGCTGTCACTTTCTTAAAAAATCTTGGACACCAAGCCACAAGAGGGACACCTGACCAGGTAGTCCAGATAACCCGCTTGTTGTGGATTATAACTTTATGCCAATCGTCTATGAAGTCAAACCATTTTGTAGCCCATGCAGAGAATTCCTTGGACTCTGTTTTTAATTCACCTCCTAAACAACTTCGGATGTGGATAAGATCGCCACCTAAATAGGCCACGAAGCAAAAGCCCACAGCCTCTTTTTGGATATCGCCACCATTCATTAGCCATGAAAAACCTTCCTTTAAGCTGCCAAACAAAGAGCCCTCCAGCCAGTTACTCTCATCTTCTGAAGATGTGAAACTAATGCAAGAGTGGGCCTCCTTCTAATACCTGCCCATCGTGACATCGGCATAGGAAAAATGATCCTTCCTCCAACTCGGTTTTGCAATAGGCTGGGGTCGTTTGACATGCCCAGGAGAAGTAACCTTATTCATTAGTTTTGCTTCATTCCTAGTGAAGCGGGCAATCTTTACCCTGATCTTGTAAGAACCTATCCAAATATCATCTAGTTTTTCCAAGAACTTTGCTATGTCTGAGCACCTAGAAAATCTAGCGAAAGCGAATTTCCCCCCCGCTTTATTCGGTTTCGCCGGAATATAGAAGTCCACCAAGTTTCCTTTCTGTGCTAGGGTTTGTTGAAGAAAGACGTCATTCCCCATCATAGGTATATTCCAAACATAAAAAGTCACCGTCGTGTCATCAGCATAGTATCCATTTTTCTTCACGACGCCGGACATTCCAGGACGATGTTTAGGAAAAATTTTCTGCCTTACCGGAGGTCTCTCGGCATGGTTTCTCACAACTCACCCTCCCCGGTTTCTCACTCTCTCTCTAGGATGTTTCTTTCTCATCGATCAATATACTCTCTCTCTAACCCCCCCCCCCCTGAATGATTATTCTGGCTTTGTTAATATTTTCAACTTTATTAAATTGAGTTATTTTAAAGTCAACTTTATTGAAAGAGTTAATTGAATGATATTGAGATGTAAATAAAAAATGTTTGTGAGAGTTTTACTTAAAAATGTAGTTTTTTTTTTACTTAGAATGAGTTTAATATTGTTGTGCAAAATCTTTATCAACTTTAACTACCAGAAACATTTTAAATAAAAAATGTCACCTCCGGGGTTATTTTGGTAAAATTGATGAATTATGTGCTTGTTTGACAAACACTCCTACTTCTGATTTTTAGCCACTTTTTGCATCAAATACTGCTTTTACTTAAAAAGTGTTTCTACATTGGCAAAATTAATAACAATCACCCCTGATACCAGTGGAAACTAAATTACAGCTTTCATACTACTTTACTATGCTGCTCATACTACTTTACTATGACTTTACACTCTCCTTTTCATTTTTCAATTTAGGCAAAGTATTATATGTATAGTATATATCGTAAACTGTATTTCACCAATACTTTTGGTCAAATATTTAATATTATTTCTTAGTTAAATATTTGATACTTTAAATGTTACTATTTTTCAATTTCTACAAATTTTTTATACTCTTGGTCAAATATGATATCAAAGATTCTTAATACTATTGATCAAATATTTAATATTTTAACTTTTTCAAAAGTGATAACACCGTAAACTTACGATGTATACAAAACACAAGAGAGAACTACTCTTGAATTTATGCATAAACTTTTCATCTTTTTTTTTTTTTTTTTGTTTTTATGTGAGATGCTGTGGTGCGTGAAAAATTTGAATTAAATATATATATATATTTTTATTAATCCATCCATTAATTTTACAAATTTGATATTGTTTATACTTTCTCAATTTCACAAAGATAATCACACTTTTTAAGTTTTACAAAATTAAATAAAAAAATTATTTATTATACTTGAAATTTTGGATTTTACCTATAAAATTTATAGTATAATTTAAACATTATATTCAACTAATATATCATAACACTTTATTTAAACTGTTGGGTATTTCTCATACCTCTTATTTCAATAAATTATTTATTTGCCTGATAAAAAAAAATATATCATAACACTTTATACTATAATACTCACTATACTATAATACTCACCATCATTTATTATACCTTTTCAAATGTGGTAAAAACAATTAAAAAAAGGGAGAGTATAATACTAATTATTAATAGTTTAAATTTATATGTCAAAAATAAATTTATTGATTTGTGTGCAAATAAAAAATAGATTTTTCTTTTGGGACGGATAGAATATTAATTTATAAATGTAATAATATTACTAAATGAATTAAATAAATTTTTTGAAATGAATGTAATGTATTAATTTTGTAGGCGACACTTAAATTGAATAAGAGTTTGTGAAAAAGGAAAACGTGACTATTTTTGTGAAAAGGGGAGTATTAAATAGAGTATTTTAAACTTTAACGGAACACTTATCACACCAATCAATAATTAAAAGCAATTTGACATTATTGAAATTAACTTGGAAAATATAAGATTCTCTTCAATCTATTCATTACGTATAAATAGAAGTAGTTGCTATAACAGGAATGATAGTGTATTAAAATAAAAGAAATGACACAACTACTTAAAATTATCCACCTTAAGTTTTGTGCTCTAATTTGAGAAAAAAAAAATCATAATATATGATGATACATATTAGATTTAACGTTCATGATGAGAGACTTACAATAGCAGAGCAGTTCCTATATTTTGGAAGCTTTTACATGTTGCTTAAATAGCATTAGAAAATGGAAGGAATTATTAGTCTGAATAATCCCAGTTTTATTAAATTAACTGGATAGTTCCTATAATATACATATTAATAAAGATTAATAAAAAAGATTTACAGAAGGAACTTAAATAAAATTATTTGAGGCGAAGATGAATGAAATCAAACCAAATTTGCTTAAAAACATTGACGATGAGATCGTGATATTCATTAGAATTCAACGACAGATAGCAGGCCAGAAGTTCTTCCAAATCCTTCGACGCCCTGATGTTATTCTCTACGATCATCTCCACCATTGATTCTCTGAAATCCCTCATCGGATCCTTCGACGATTTCACCACCGCAACACTCTCCGAAACGCTCCGCCGTGATCCGCCGGAGCTCGAATTCGACGACACGCTCCTCCGCCCCTGAATCCGCCGGTTCCCTATCCGCGGCGAATTCGTCCGCAGCCTCACGCCCGGTGACGACGACGTGATTGAAAATCGCCGGGCGGGACTCGGTGAATTTACGAAATTCTCCTTCACGACTTTAATGGATAGGGATCCGTATTTGTTTTTTTCAGTAGAGGTTGTTTCACTTTTCTTGGTGATGATCACGGGGAGACGGTTGTCTATTTCAATGAAGGACTTGTTTTCATCAATTAAATCGATTACGACGTCGTTCCCCGCTCTTAATTTACACGACTCCGAGCAAGAAAGCGCTGCGTCGCGGTCGGATCCGTACTCCGTCAGAACAGAGTCGAGGTCCGACGAAGAAGGGGATGAGTTTTCCAGAGAAGAATCCGGGTCGGGTTTGGCCCATGCGGATTCGATTGTGTCGCGGCAGCTGCAGCCGGCGGGCCTCGGCGGCGGCGGCCGGCGGTTCCTCTTGGTGCTCCGGCGTCTTCTGGATGAGTTCCTCGGCGGCTCTGGTGGAGGGTGAAAAGTGAGGTCGCGTGTGAAATGATAGGATTTTCTCTGGTCTGACAAGTGGGGAAGTGGTGCGGGGAGGGAAGAGGATGATGCCGATGAAGAGAGGGATGATGATGAGGAATGTTTTTTGTTAGTGGTTTTGGGGTGGTGGTGCCTGTTCTTGTTCATATCTCTGAGCTTGTAGAACCAGGCATTGGGAATCATGTCGGAAAATCTGAACCTGTAATTCCCCATTTTTATCAGATGGACTGTTGGCGAATGGTGATGATGGGGTAGTGGGAGTGAAAATGGGGGACGATATTATATTATATATAGAATAAAATAGAATACGGGGTCCACATATACACAAATTTTGTTTCAAAAAGCAACTGCCCTCGCCTCGCCTGGATCCCTCCTAATCCTTTCTCTTTATTTTTTTTGTTTCATTTAATTGTTTTAGTGTATATCTTTTTTTTTTCCCCTTAATTTTTATACGTACAACTTATACGGTTATTCTTTACGCAACCATTTTTTTTCTTACAATTTATAATATTTTATCACATATTGTAAAGTATCCAAACTTGGATTTTGTTAAAGAATGGAAAGATGAAGTTCTTGATACAGTGAATGAGAAATGTATTCAGCGGGTTGAAAAATGAAAAAGACTATCTAAAAATACAAAGAGAAGATCCTATATACTAAAAGACTAAAAGATAAAATGCTAACTCAAAATAACAACTCTTATATTAAAATAACAACTCTTATATGCTAACACCCCCCCTCAAATTAGGCATGGATGTTGATGAGGCCTAATTTGATCTTGAATTTATTGAAATCTGAAGGTGGTAAAGGCTTGGTCATGATGTCCGAAAGGTTTTCTGAAGTGGGGATCTGAATGACCTTGATAAGCCCTTGAATGATCTTCTCTCTAGTGAAGTGACAATCAATAGAAATATGCTTTGATCTTTCATGGAGACAAGGATTATGTGCCATTGCGAAGGCTGATTTACTATCTGTGTATAAGTAAGCAGGAGTTTGAAATGGAATCTTGAGATCTTGAAGAATGTAGGTTATCCATTGAATCTCACAAGAAGTGGCAGCCATTGCTCTATATTCTGCCTCGGATGAAGATCTGCTGACAGTAGACTGTTTTTTGCTTTTCCAAGATATAAGAGAATCTCCCAAGTAAATTGTGTATCCTGTTATGCTTTTTCTGGTTTGTTGGCATCTAGCCCAATCTGAATCAGAGAAAGCATTTATCTTATAGTTGTTATGAGAAGGATACAAAATACCTTGACCTGGAGTGCTCTTCAAATATCGCAAAAGTCTATGCGCTGCTGAAAGATGAGCTGCAGTGGGATTGCTCATGAACTGAGACAAAGTCTGGACAGAATACGAAATATCTGGCCTTGTGATAGTTAAATAAAGCAATTTTCCAACAAGTTTTCTGTAGGAAGCAGCATTTGACAAAGGTAAAGAAGTTCCACTAGTGAATTCTTGCTTAGAATCCATTGGAGTGGTACATGGTTTACTTCCTAAATACCCATAATCAGATAATAGATCGAGAGTATATTTTCTTTGACAAAGGTGAAGACCTTTGTCGCTTTGAGCAATTTCTATGCCAAGCATGTATTTTAAAACACCAATATCTTTAATAGTGAATTTGTTATGAAGGTAGGTTTTAACATATGATATTTCAGTTAAGCTATCACCAGAAACAATTAAGTCATCCACATAACAAAGTATGGCAGTAAAAGAAGTGTCAGTTTGTTTAGTGAAAAGAGAATTATCAGCCTTTGATTGAACAAAACCTATGTGCATGAGAGAAACATAAAGTTTTGTAAACCATTGTTTGGAAGCTTGTTTTAAACCATATAGGCTTTTATTCAATCTACAAACTCTTTTATCTTCTTTAGAACAATAGCCAGGTGGAGGAATCATGTATATTTCCTCAATCAAATCACCATGCAAGAAGGCATTATTAACATCAAGTTGATGTATATGCCAGGCTTTAGATATAGCAACAGCTAGAAGGATTCTAACAAAGGTTATCTTAGCAACTGGTGAAAACGTATCAAAATAGTCTATGCCTTCTTGTTGAGTATAACCTTTGGCTACAAGCCTTGCTTTGTACCTTTCAATAGTACCATCAGGTTTATACTTAACCTTATAAACCCACTTGCACCCAATACAATGTTTATCCTTAGGTAATTCTACAAGAGACCAAGTGTTATTCCTTTCTAGAGCATTTATTTCTGCCTTCATGGCAATTTGCCAATTAGGATCAGGAGCAGCTTGTTTATAGGTTCTTGGCTCCTCTATTTGAGAAATAGCAGCAGTAAAGACTTTATAAAGTTGCGATAGACGGGTGGTAGAAAGAAAATCAGAAATAGGATATTGTTTCCCAGAAACTATAGAAGTATTAGCATGAGGCTTTGTATGAGTAAGAGAAGGAGGTAAATCTGTTTGGTAAATATGTAAATAAGCAGGTTGTGATCTAGTTCTATTTGACCTCCTAAAAACATCATTCAGGACAGGAATAGGAACAAACTCATTACTATCATTGTCATGTAATGAATTATCAACAAAAGCAGAATCAGAAGTGTATTCTTCAATTTCTTCCATAAGATCATTATGCACCATATCAACATCAGAATCAGAAGCAATATTAGTTACATCTGCAGTAGGATGTTGAGCTACAAGGGAGGGGGAAACATCTGCAGTAGGATGTTGAGCTACAGGGGCAACATCAGCAGTAGGATGTTGAGCTACATTTGGTTGATTAAAAATATTATTATCTTCAATAAACTCAGCATCATCAAAAGTGTTTAGGAAATCTTGTTTATTAACCAACTCTTGAACAACTCTATCAGCTTGTTCCTTATTAATGTAAGGAAACTCTTTTTCAAAAAATTTCACATTTCTAGAAATAAAAACTCTACCAGTTTCTAATTCAAGAAGCCTATAACCTTTGGTGCCAAAAGGATATCCTAGAAACACACATTTAATGGCCCTAGGATCAAATTTGCTCTGTGAGCGGTTAATGTACTTGCAAAGCACAAACATCCAAAAGTTCTCATATAAGAATAATCGGGTTGTTTATTATGCAACATTTCAAAAGGAGTTTTATTGTTTATAACAGGAGATGGAGTCCTATTAATGATATGTGCATTTTGTAAGAACACAAAGTAACTCCAGTATTTTAAAGGCAAACCATTTGGAACAATAAAGATCTTGCTACTTGGAGCAAGTGTTGATGTTTTCTTTCCACCAAACCATTTTGTTGTGGTGTTTCTACACAAGATGTTTGGTGAAGAATGCCTAAATTGTGATAAAAATCATGCAAGAAGAACTCGGGACCATTATCACTTCTTAGAATTTTTATTTTAGCATTAAAGCGAGTATTCACCATGTTTGAAAAATTTTCTAAAAGGAGACTTAACATCGATTTAGATTTAAGCAAATAAATCCATGTACATCTAGAAAAATCATCAACAATAGTAAAAAATATCTATGTCCTACATGAGAAGGAATAGAAAAAGGGCCCCATATGTCGCAATGAATCAAATTGAAAGCAGAATCAGAAGAAGTAACACTAATAGGAAAAGAAGATTTCTTCTGCTTTGCTAAAGGACATATATAACAAGTGTTGCTAACATCAACAGGCTTTACATTTATTTTCTTAATATTTGCTAAACATTTATCAGACAAGTGACCTAATCTAGCATGCCAAAGAGTAGAAGCATCAATAGAAGAAACAGAATGTACATATGAAGCAGCTTTCAATTTGTACAAGCCTCCAACTTGGTCAGCAGTACCAATCATTTTATTGGTGTTGTTGTCTCGCAAAATACAGTGTGAGGCCAAAAAACTCACAGTAACATTAGAATATCTTGTTAAATGACTAATGGATAAAAGGTTGAAAGCAAAATCAGGCACAAGAAGAACATTATACAAGGTTAGGTGCTCATTAATGACAATATTTCCAATATGTGTTGCTACAGATACAACATTATTAGGTAAACTAATCTTAACATTAGCAACAGACGGAGGTTCAGTAAACATATCTATATTGGAAACCATATGATCAGTGGCACCTGTATCTAAAATCCAACAAGAAGAAGAATGTAAAGAACTAGAAAACGTATTAAAACAAGAAACCAAACCTGTTTCAAGATCTTGAACAAACGCTCCTGCTGCAAAATGAGTAATATCTTCTGGTTTTGCTTTCGCCGATGTGAAGTATTGCAAAGACCGTTTAATGTCTGGAGAGATAGAATTCAAAATCCATGCTAAAACCAAATCATGGGCTCGTACCCAAGCCGCGAAAAACACTCTATCATCTAACTCGATCGAAGGAAGAAGAGAACCAGCGAGTTGATCGAGGACGATGGACACCGCCTGATTGGCGTTTTGATGCAAGAACAAAGGAGACAAATGATTCGTCGCCAGATTGTTATTATGATGGAGCGCTAGTGGAGAGAGAGGGTTGATCGTCGGGTGTAGGGAATTTTCAGTAGACTCAGTAGCCATAATCGAAGGAGAGGAAGATACTTGATATAGAATCAAGAAAACAAAGATATTGATCAAATTGATCGGTAAAAGAGCAAGAACCCCCAAAAATTAGGGCAAACAGAAAAAAAAATAATCGAGCGTAAAACTCGATCGAGAAGGGAAGCGGAAGGAAGAATTAGGATCGAAACAAAGCGTATCCAGTTGATCAAGATTTTGATCATTAAACTGATACCATGTAAAGTATCCAAACTTGGATTTTGTTAAAGAATGGAAAGATGAAGTTCTTGATACAGTGAATGAGAAATGTATTCAGCGGGTTGAAAAATGAAAAAGACTATCTAAAAATACAAAGAGAAGATCCTATATACTAAAAGACTAAAAGATAAAATGCTAACTCAAAATAACAACTCTTATATTAAAATAAATATTTTCTTTGACAAAGGTGAAGACCTTTGTCGCTTTGAGCAATTTCTATGCCAAGCATGTATTTTAAAACACCAATATCTTTAATAGTGAATTTGTTATGAAGGTAGGTTTTAACATATGATATTTCAGTTAAGCTATCACCAGAAACAATTAAGTCATCCACATAACAAAGTATGGCAGTAAAAGAAGTGTCAGTTTGTTTAGTGAAAAGAGAATTATCAGCCTTTGATTGAACAAAACCTATGTGCATGAGAGAAACATAAAGTTTTGTAAACCATTGTTTGGAAGCTTGTTTTAAACCATATAGGCTTTTATTCAATCTACAAACTCTTTTATCTTCTTTAGAACAATAGCCAGGTGGAGGAATCATGTATATTTCCTCAATCAAATCACCATGCAAGAAGGCATTATTAACATCAAGTTGATGTATATGCCAGGCTTTAGATATAGCAACAGCTAGAAGGATTCTAACAAAGGTTATCTTAGCAACTGGTGAAAACGTATCAAAATAGTCTATGCCTTCTTGTTGAGTATAACCTTTGGCTACAAGCCTTGCTTTGTACCTTTCAATAGTACCATCAGGTTTATACTTAACCTTATAAACCCACTTGCACCCAATACAATGTTTATCCTTAGGTAATTCTACAAGAGACCAAGTGTTATTCCTTTCTAGAGCATTTATTTCTGCCTTCATGGCAATTTGCCAATTAGGATCAGGAGCAGCTTGTTTATAGGTTCTTGGCTCCTCTATTTGAGAAATAAGCAGCAGTAAAGACTTTATAAAGTTGCGATAGACGGGTGGTAGAAAGAAAATCAGAAATAGGATATTGTTTCCTTAAACTATAGAAGTATTAGCATGAGGCTTTGTATGAGTAAGAGAAGGAGGTAAATCTGTTTGGTAAATATGTAAATAAGCAGGTTGTGATCTAGTTCTATTTGACCTCCTAAAAACATCATTCAGGACAGGAATAGGAACAAACTCATTACTATCATTGTCATGTAATGAATTATCAACAAAAGCAGAATCAGAAGTGTATTCTTCAATTTCTTCCATAAGATCATTATGCACCATATCAACATCAGAATCAGAAGCAATATTAGTTACATCTGCAGTAGGATGTTGAGCTACAAGGGAGGGGGAAACATCTGCAGTAGGATGTTGAGCTACAGGGGCAACATCAGCAGTAGGATGTTGAGCTACATTTGGTTGATTAAAAATATTATTATCTTCAATAAACTCAGCATCATCAAAAGTGTTTAGGAAATCTTGTTTATTAACCAACTCTTGAACAACTCTATCAGCTTGTTCCTTATTAATGTAAGGAAACTCTTTTTCAAAAAATTTCACATTTCTAGAAATAAAAACTCTACCAGTTTCTAATTCAAGAAGCCTATAACCTTTGGTGCCAAAAGGATATCCTAGAAACACACATTTAATGGCCCTAGGATCAAATTTGCTCCTGTGAGCAGTTAATGTACTTGCAAAGCACAAACATCCAAAAGTTCTCATATAAGAATAATCAGGTTGTTTATTATGCAACATTTCAAAAGGAGTTTTATTGTTTATAACAGGAGATGGAGTCCTATTAATGATATGTGCAGCTGTAAGAACACAGTAACTCCAGTATTTTAAAGGCAAACCAGACTGGAACAATAAAGATCTTGCTACTTGGAGCAAGTGTTGATGTTTTCTTTCCACCAAACCATTTTGTTGTGGTGTTTCTACACAAGATGTTTGGTGAAGAATGCCTAAATTGTGATAAAAATCATGCAAGAAGAACTCGGGACCATTATCACTTCTTAGAATTTTTATTTTAGCATTAAACTGAGTATTCACCATGTTTGAAAAATTTTCTAAGGCAGACTTAACATCAGATTTAGATTTAAGCAAATAAATCCATGTACATCTAGAAAAATCATCAACAATAGTAAAAAAATATCTATGTCCTACATGAGAAGGAATAGAAAAAGGGCCCCATATGTCGCAATGAATCAAATTGAAAGCAGAATCAGAAGAAGTAACACTAATAGGAAAAGAAGATTTCTTCTGCTTTGCTAAAGGACATATATAACAAGTGTTGCTAACATCAACAGGCTTTACATTTATTTTCTTAATATTTGCTAAACATTTATCAGACAAGTGACCTAATCTAGCATGCCAAAGAGTAGAAGCATCAATAGAAGAAACAGAATGTACATATGAAGCAGCTTTCAATTTGTACAAGCCTCCAACTTGGTCAGCAGTACCAATCATTTTATTGGTGTTGTTGTCTCGCAAAATACAAGTGTGAGGCCAAAAACTCACAGAACATTAGAATATCTTGTTAAATGACTAATGGATAAAAGGTTGAAAGCAAAATCAGGCACAAGAAGAACATTATACAAGGTTAGGTGCTCATTAATGACAATATTTCCAATATGTGTTGCTACAGATACAACATTATTAGGTAAACTAATCTTAACATTAGCAACAGACGGAGGTTCAGTAAACATATCTATATTGGAAACCATATGATCAGTGGCACCTGTATCTAAAATCCAACAAGAAGAAGAATGTAAAGAACTAGAAAACGTATTAAAACAAGAAACCAAACCTGTTTCAAGATCTTGAACAAACGCTCCTGCTGCAAAATGAGTAATATCTTCTGGTTTTGCTTTCGCCGATGTGAAGTATTGCAAAGACCGTTTAATGTCTGGAGAGATAGAATTCAAAATCCATGCTAAAACCAAATCATGGGCTCGTACCCAAGCCGCGAAAAACACTCTATCATCTAACTCGATCGAAGGAAGAAGAGAACCAGCGAGTTGATCGAGGACGATGGACACCGCCTGATTGGCGTTTTGATGCAAGAACAAAGGAGACAAATGATTCGCCGCCGATTGTTATTATGATGGAGCGCTAGTGGAGAGAGAGGGTTGATCGTCGGGTGTAGGGAATTTTCAAAGAGACTCAAGAGCCATAATCGAAGGAGAGGAAGATACTTGATATAGAATCAAGAAAACAAAGATATTGATCAAATTGATCGGTAAAAGAGCAAGAACCCCCAAAAATTAGGGCAAACAGAAAAAAAAATAATCGAGCGTAAAACTCGATCGAGAAGGGAAGCGGAAGGAAGAATTAGGATCGAAACAAAGCGTATCCAGTTGATCAAGATTTTGATCATTAAACTGATACCATGTAAAGTATCCAAACTTGGATTTTGTTAAAGAATGGAAAGATGAAGTTCTTGATACAGTGAATGAGAAATGTATTCAGCGGGTTGAAAAATGAAAAAGACTATCTAAAAATACAAAGAGAAGATCCTATATACTAAAAGACTAAAAGATAAAATGCTAACTCAAAATAACAACTCTTATATTAAAATAACAACTCTTATATGCTAACACATATAAAAAAATATTTTTTTGTTTATAAAATCAAGATCTTATAATTTTGAATTGAATATATGATGTTATAATAATCCCTAAAATATTTTGTATAAAACAATGCTCCAATATTTTTCATATAATTTGGCATGTTATGTGTGCAAAATATTGAAGTATTATTTTATAAACTTAGAGATTTAATAAGTGATAAAGAAGAGATTGTACGTGCAACTGAAGTATGCTATTTTTTTTTTTTTTTGTTCCATTTAATTATTAAGGGTCATTTATATATAGGTTAAAAAAATAGCCTAATTATAATATGTTCAAAAAATTTGAATGGACGCACAAAAATATTTGAACATTAACCTATTTGAAATTTTAGATTTTTTTTTGAACCTATTTGTATTTTTTTTTAATTATTAATTGTATGTGTGTTACTATACATGCAGATTCTTATATACACCAATTGTATCGTGTGGTTGATTTCTTTAAATAATATTAGTTGTATTTTTTGTTAGAATGAACTGTATTAGTTGTAATTAAATTCTTATATATTAATTATTTTTACTAAAACTTGTTAAACGTATTAATCGAATAATATTAGTTATATATATATATATATTTTTAGAATCAACTGTATTAATTGTTTTCATTGAACAATTTTAATTATTTTATTGAAAAATATTATTTATTATATCGAATAATATTAATTGTTTACAGTAGATAATATTAATTATTCTTATTAAATATTATTAATGATGCACCAATTACTACAACCGTGCATACAAGTGTTATCCTATAATAATAGGAAAATAGGCTAAATATTGAATTTCTTACAATATCAAATTCAATTACTAAAAATTCAGCATCAATCTCGATATGGAACTGTATTTGTATCCACCCACAAATAAAAAATGGAGAATCTGGCGTATATATACAATTATGTGGATTCTGGATGGAGATATTTATTGTAGTTTTCCCTAAGGACATCAAAACCCCTTGTCCTACTCAAATTTATTTAATTATCATTTATGACAAGAATAGCAAATGTAATAATACCCAGAGAAGCCTCGCGGGTCGGGTCGGACAATTGAGTGTCAAATTCGTTAATGCACAAATTCAATCACTCATAAATGTATGAGATCGATGTAGTATTAGGTAAGTGACCAAATTAAATACTAAACCACGTGAAGATGAATTATGAATTTCGTGCAAATGAGACCCTAATTTAATATGTTGGCGTGTTTTTAGTGTTGCAGTATATTGCGTTTTTAGACCAGGGATGTAAACGAGCCGAGCCGAATACCTTCAGGCTCGAGCTCGGCTCGTTTGGATTTTTTTGGGCTCGAGCTCGGCTCAAGTTCGGTTCGAACTTTATTCATTAAGCTCGAGCTCGGCTCGAATGTAAATTATTTGGCTCGCGAATAATTCGAGTTCAGCTCGCCAAAAGTTCGTTAATAAAATAATCGAGCCTAGTTCGAGTTCGGCTCGAAAAAAAACTCGTTAATGAGTTAATCAAACTAGTTCGAGCTCGAATCGAAAAAAAGCTCGTTAACGAGTTAATCGAGTCTAGTTCGAGCTCGACTCAAAAAAAGCTTGTTAACAAATTAATCAAAATAGTTTGAGTTTGGATCGAAAGCAAAGCTCGTTAATGAGATAACCGAGCCTAGTTCGAGCTCGGATAGAAAAAAAGTTCATTTACAAATTAATCATAAAACATGACTACAAAATGAAAATTTATCTTAATAAGTTAGTATTACACCAATAATATAAGTTAGTTTATATTTAATTCTTTTATAGAATTGATAAGTTAGATTTTTTTAATAAAAATAAAATATATATATATATATATATATATATATATACATAATAAGCCGAGCCTATTCGCGAGCCTTAAACGAGCCTGTTCGCGAGCTTTGTAAACGAGCCTGTTCGCGAGCTTTCGAACCAAATACCCACAGGCTCGAGCTCGGCTCGATAAAATAAACGAGCTCGAATTTGGGCTCGAGCTCGGCTCGTGAAATTTAACGAATGAATTCGAACGAACATTTTTCGAGCCGAGCCCCGAATAGCTCGCGAACGGCTTGGCTCATTTACATCCCTACGTACAACTAATTAACAATATTATAAATACAATAAAACACCACTACCCGAATTAACTAACTCAAATGATTTAACTAAGACAAGCAATTGAAACGAATGTATCACTAACTTTGGTAGGAAGTGGAAGAGTGGTGATACGCTTCGGGTACTTCCCGTATGTAATCCTCAATTGCAACCTAATCATACATAATAAATTCAACATACAAACACATGCAGTTCAATTGTAGTGTTCTATATACTCATCCTATCTCGAATGTCTTACACATTCGATCGTCCACACCCTCAATTATACACTAATTTTAACTAACACAACTTTCATTTTTAGTTAGAAAAATTTCATGTACAATCTACTAGATGTAATTAATCAAACTGCATTAATCATCAACTATTAATAACCAATTAATCATCCCCAAATCAACATCAAACCAGGCATACATAAATCAAATTATCAATCCATAGCACAATTAAGTTAATCCTAAAATGTCGTGCTCTTTTGAGGATTGGAATCTGAGTCCTTATTCATGAGTTTTGAGATGTAATCAAATTCATATATTGTAAGGGTTGGAGTACCCCTTGTACTCTTATTTTTTATAATATTATTTTTTTGCCGATAAAAAAAAAGTTAGCCCATAGAGGTAGAAGCAATACCATGACTTAGTGTCACACCCCTAAAATTCTCAATTTCGTTATTTTAGAATTTTAAAAATTAATAATATTATAAATATAATCTATAAATATATAATACACCAACTGATTTCCTTTTTGGGAATGGGCAGGAAATATTTCTGACCATTGATGTTGATTTCATATAATTTTAACCGTTTATTTTAATTTAGGAATATATATTTTTCTATTTTAAATTTTAATAATTATCCAAAAATTATAAAAATATATTTTTTATTATCATCTAATCATCCAATCAATCACTCAATTTCACTCCATAATTTTAGCATCAAAATCTCCTATAAATTCTGCTCATTTTTTTCATTTAAACCACAACTCACTGATATTTTTTATGTCGTTTTACTTGGTGTCGTTCATCATCATCATCATCATCATCATCATCATCATCATCATCATCATCATCATCATCATCATCATCATCATCATCATCATCATCATCATCATCATCGTCTTTGGCATTATCAAACAAAATAAATTTTATAATTCATCATAGGTTTGAAGATTTGAAGATTATCGTCATGACATTATCAAACAATTCACCGTCATTTTTCAAATATTTAAAGATTAGTTGATGATTTTAGAGTTGAAAAAATCTTCAATAGGTTATTCATCATAGTTTGTAATTATTTTTGAAGATTTGATATTTTTTTTCTTATTGATCAATTATTTTCTTAATTCAATCAAAGTTTTAAATTGTAAAAATGATTTTTTTGTTTATATTAATTAAAATTTTAATAAACAATATTAACCACCGTGCGAAGCACGGTTATGGGCAAAAAACTAGTGTGTGCATATATATATATATATATATTGTGTAGATAATTACGAATATTTATTTTACGTACCTCCCACAAGATATTAAAACCCTAATTATTTCAAAAGATGTTTTGACTAAGATTTAAAATCTTTTAAACATTCAAAATTTACATCAAATATACACATTGATATTCCATAATTCTCTCAACCAAAATTCTGTCTCCTAATCTTATGTTATACACGGTCATATCTAATTCTTAACACAAGAAAATATATTTTCTTCCCTAAATCTTTGAGATAAAGATTTAAAAATTATTTTAAATTCTAGTATTTATCCACTAAAACCTAGGCCCAAGCCTAGAGCTGTTATTCGAGCCGAGCGAGCTCGAGTACCAAGAGTTCGAACTCGGCTCGATCAGGTTTCGAGTCAGGCTCGAGCTCGCTCGTTAAGGTTTTCGAGCTGAAAATGGGGCTCGGCTCGGCTCGTTTATTTCAAAATTATACTCGGCTCGAGCTCGAGCTCGGCTCGTTTAACTAAACGAGCTAAGCTCGATAGAGCTCGAACTCGAGCTCGAAATTGATTAACCTATTTTTTTTTTAAAAGCAAAAAATCAGCCTAAAATTGCAAAATAAATCTGAACTTAAAACACAAATCATCAATTCATGAATTAATAGTCAACAAACATCAATAATAGACAGGACCAACCAAAACAATTCGGTTAAACAATTACTGAACAACTATGCAACAATAAAGCTTAACAATACCAACAATAATAGACAGAGACAACCAAAGGACCAACCAAAACAATTCGGTTAAACAGAGAACTAGCCAATATTTGTGGGTTTAACACAAATTTCACACTATATAACCAAATAAAAAAACGAATCCTTGCCTGCAAACTACCAAAGACACGATCATTGATCTCCCAAGTCTTACAAATCATGCGTATGGCAGTAGCTTTTATGACACTGAGAAATTAAAAATTAAAATCAAAGCATAATAAGTGTGAAATTATTATTTACAGTTTCTAAAAAGATTGGAGAGATGATTGACGTATCCGTCAATGGCGCTAGGGCAGGAGATTTGGCGGCGACGGCGACGGGGCAAGGGTTGGGGGCGACGGCGACGGAGTTAGAGTAGGGAGCGACAACGACGGCGACGGGCTTGGGGCGTCGGCGATGGGCTTGGGGCGATGGCGACGAGCAGGCTGGGGACGTGGGGCGATGGCGACGAGCAGGCTGGGGCTGGGGCCTGGGGGCGACGGCGCTAGGGCTGAGGAGGGACGGCGACGGCGCTAGGGCTGAGGGGACGAGACAACGGCGCTGAGAGAAGTGTTGACTTGCAGCTGTGCATTTGAAATTTGAAAGGGTGTGTGTAAATTGTAAAATTAGAAATTAGGGTTCCACAAATATATTAAATAAAAAATGATAATAATTAATATATATTTTAAAATATATATACGTACGAGCTTATACGAGCCTACCGAGTAGCTCACGAGCTAGGCTCGGCTCGGCTCGATAACACAATCGAGCTTTAATGATACTCGAGCTCGGCTCGTTTAGCTATTCGAGCGAGCCGAGTTCGAGCCTTAACGAGCCGAGCCGAGCTCACGAGCAGCTCATTTATTTTAACAGCTCTACCCAAGCCCATGCCCATGCCTAATATATCTATTTAAAAAAATTTCATACTCACAAATGTTTCTTCCAATTTTCATCTCTTTCTCCTCAATAATATATGGAGACGGGATTACCAAGGCTCATCAATAGGATTGCATTGCATAAAAAATTATTAAATCAAGGTGAGATTTTTTAATAATGTATTTACTTTGTCACCTTTAAATATTCATGTGAATTTAATTGTTGCTTGCTACATCATACTATGTTCACATATTACATACGCTATTGGGTTACTTCGACGCTAAGGTCGTTGTAATTTTGCGGGGACTACGGTCCGGGAGGGAAAGCTCCTTGGAGGCAACTCCACTGTATACAAATTGGCAGCCAATATATTGACACACTACTTATATGCATGCTATGTGAGTTGATGGTTTTATTTACGTGTGATATTTAATTGTGACAAAGGGACCTCACTGAGCTAGTGGTTTTGCTCACCTAATCTCATTAACATTTTCTTCAAATTAATAAGGAGTGCGGTGGAGGGTCGGTGGATGTGTCACAAGCAATATTTCATGTTTGGGAATTAATATTTTTTTTATTTAAAATCAAACTAAAATTTTAGGGTTTTAAGTATTTATTTTAAAAAAGTCACACCTCATGTTCCATTCTTGACATTAGTAGAGTTTTTACTAATTACTTCCGCAGCAAGTTTTTACAAAATTAATTGCTTCTACCATACATATCTTCAAACGTTCTTGTCTTTTCAAGAAAAATAAATATTTTTGAATAACTGTTAGTTTAAATATTTTTTTAAATTTTTTTTCGAAAATCGGGATGTGACACTTAGAAATCACAAATCATCATAAACATAATTAGATTAAGCTAGAAATTTCAAAGATAGATATTGTGTTTGATAAGAACAATAAATGTGTGCTTGAAATGACTCTACTATAACTTTAATTCCCAAAAATAAAGGAATCATCTATAGTTCATATATTTGAGTGGTATAACTTTGATTCCATACCCTTTCCATTCCTATATTCATTCAATTCCTTACAATTTTACTGAACACCCCTAAAACTTGAAATAACCCAAAAATAACTCTTGATTAGGGATGGCAACGGGAATGGGCAGGGCGGGTACTTAAATACCCAGACCCGTCTCATTCTTTGAACGGGTCAGGGTGGGATGACCCATTTCAAATAGTTTTTAATATTGTAAACACAATACATAATATAATTTTAAATATATTATATAAAATTAAGATCTTAATTGAAATAAATAAATAAATGATATTAGAAGCATATATTTATAAATTTATTTTCCACAATTTAAGATGTTGATATCAATAAAAAATTTTAATTTTAATATCGTATTGAATTTCACATTATGTATTATCAATATATATTGACCTAAAAATATCTATAAAGTCGAATTATTGTTATTTATGTATACTTACATATGAAACTATTGGAATATATTATATTTTGTGTATATATATTAAAATTTAATATATAAAATGGGACACGGGTTTGGGGCGTGGGTCCGTAGTAATACCCAGATCCACCCCGCTGCGGGGCACTGGGCGGGGCGTCCCAAACACAATAAGTTAGGGCGAGTTACAAAAGAGTGGGTTGATATTTATATCCCTACTCTTAATCCTTTTTACAAATTAAAATTACAATAAAAATAAACTTTAATCTAAGCCATCTATGGTGGAGATTGAATCAAAATTGAAGGGAATTGCAAAGAATAAGCTCTAGTATCTAGGGGTGGGCAAAAAAAATCGGGTTTCGGGTACCCGATCAAATCGGATCGGATATTTTATATATTTTTGGGTATCGGGTACCTGATTTTGGGTCAGATTCGGATATCGGATCTTTAAATGGACCCGACATATCCGATCGGGTACCCGATTATTTTAAATTTCAAATCTATTTCCAATTTTTACTTTTAATTATATTAGTTATATTAATTATTAGAATTTGATTTCATTCACTCATTTTGTTATTGATTTCTTTTATCGTTCTTAAATCTTGATTTTTTTTGTGTGTAGGTTATATTATATTTTTCTAAAAAAATATAAGTATGAAAGTAGAAATATATTTTATTAAATTACAATGTAAATAGTAAAAATGCCATGAAACTTAAAAAAATAAAAATAATAAATAAATCGGATCCGTGATACCTGAAAATTGATACCCGAAATAATCGGGTACCCGATTTTTCGGATCGGATTCGGATCTTAACAATAAATACCCGAATTTTTGGGTACCCGATTTCGAATACTCGAACCCGACATACCCGATCCGAAACCCACCCCTACTAGTATCCCTTAGAGTTCCCATTCTCTCTATAACTGTTGAATGAGGGAAAAAAATATTAGAGTATATATATGTACCCAAGGGATGAGTGAACCCGACTTTCTAGGTTTGAATATGGATTTTTTGTTGATTTAGAGCTGTGCTCAACCGAGTAGAGTTGCTCGGCCAAGATCCGATCGAGCACAACATAAAAAACACAATTATGACTACTCTTCAAGGATGCTCGAACGAGCACACCCTCTCGACCGAGCAAGTGGTTGAGCACCATACTATCCTTAGCAACCTTCTATTGTTTTTGTTTCCTTCTCAATCGAATTAAGTTAAATTAAAAAATTAAAATAAAATACGTAAGAATAATTAAAATGATAGGTAAGTTAAAATAAAATTTAATCTTTAGACCAACCATTAATATGTTTTTTCTTTTTTTTACGAAACTATTAATAGAAAACAGAAAGAGTATTTAATCTACACTTACATAATGCTCGATCGTTTCATTCCATATCGTCATACACCATATGTCCATATTTTTCAAATAAGGAAAGAAGGTTTAATGCCACCTTAATTAATGGGCCCTACCCACTTGTTATGCATGCAGGCTGCAGCAGCTAGCAAACGTTTATTTGTTAATTATAGGGGTGTGAGTTCAATTGATTATCCCACTCAGCTTTTTCCCA
The DNA here is from genome assembly GCA_030762865.1 of Paraleonurus japonicus. Classification (NCBI taxonomy): domain Eukaryota; kingdom Viridiplantae; phylum Streptophyta; class Magnoliopsida; order Lamiales; family Lamiaceae; genus Paraleonurus; species Paraleonurus japonicus. Next base: position 5,483,300 of record CM061055.1, on the reverse strand, counting down.
TTTTTACAAGGCATAATGACGCTTTTTTGGCTATAATCAATACATAATCTTCATTTTAATAATCATGCAATGAATATGAGTGAATCATCATTACACTCGCAGTGTTAGGGGTTATGTTTGTGAAATTTAATTTATTTACGGTATAAAAAAACTGATATTATTAATTAAATTATTCAATAATATTATAATATTTATTTAGTAATATATTTAACTGCCCGATTAAACTAATTTAAATTAAATTTAGGTTCCATTTGGATGGAGTGATTTGAAATTAAGGGATTTGAGAATAGTATATCATACATTCACACAAGCTAAAATGGAGAAAATTAAAGCTAAATGAATGGATTTGATTCACTCAAATATTAAGCACAAGTGAGAGAAGTGAGAGGATTTCAAATAACTAGGTTTTGCTGGGTATTTGAAATTCTCCCACTTATAAGTAATATTTGTGTGAACCAAATCTATTCATTTAATTTTTCTCCATTTTGATTTGTAAATGTATGATGTATTATCCTCAAATCCCTTAATTTCAAATCACTCCATCCAAATGGAGCCTTAGTGATATTTGTATGATACACGTAATAACGAGATTTTTAAAAAATCCAAAATTACAAATAAGTTCATGTTCAAATATTTTATGTACTCCTGTTCAAATTTTTTAACCTATTTGTAACTAGACTTTTCTAAAACCTATATGTAAATGAACCAAAAATATACTCGTATTATATACTCCCTCCGTCCCATTAAAAACTTCATATTTTTTTCTTTTTAGTATGTCTAATAAAAGTTTCTCATTTCTTTTTTTTTTTAAGCATACAACTCTCATACATTTATCCATACATTTTACATATTTATACTAAATTTCACTCATTTAATATATTAAATTGCATTTAATCATACTATTTTTATCTCTCAATCACATCACTAGTACTATATTATTATTCTATTATACTTTTAATTTGTGTGCTAAAAATAAATAAGAAGTTAATTTTTACTAAGACGGAGGGAGGAATGTCTTTCTAACATGAAAAATTAAAACTAGGCACAATTTTTGGTATTCTCATTTTAGATTGTAAATCCAATCTCAAAACCAGGATTCACATATCCGTCACAAAATTTTACACCTATATGACTTGTAGTTGTCGCATTCTTTTCCTACATACCACAAACCGTACATATATATATATATATATATATATATATTCAACCTGGCAATCATGAAATTATGACAAATTTTAATTTTATGTATTTATTGTATTCTTGCTCTTGATATTATATTTACAACATTTGAATTAAAATAATAAGAATATTTACCTATACCTTGCAAAATAATTATAAAAAATCAGACACTTATTCATAAAATTGAAAAAGAAGTGAATTATTATTGCACTTATAAGTTGTCGCAATCCCCATACGACATACCCTGAAGCATTCAATATTGCAATCATAAAAATTGTGACCAAAATTTTGCATCCATTACTTTCATTCTTGCACTTGAAATGAACTCATCAATATCAAACCACCGCATGCATGTACGTTGAAATGCTCGATTATGATTAAATCACCGTACGTGCAGGATTTATTAGGTCGACTGAGTTATATATATCATCATTACAATTATAACTTGTCTTAATCTTGCACGTATATATGCACCAAATATATTGTGCAACTCAATTGCATTGTTAAATAATCACTCTTATTTTCACTTATCAGTTACAGTTGTTTTCAATGAATAATTGCAGTCTGTTACGGTTGTTTTCTCTAAGGCTCCATTTGGATAGAGTGAATTTGAAATCAATGGATTTGAGGATAATATACATGCATTCACACAAACTAAAATGGAGAAAAGCTAAATGAATGAATTTGATTCACTCAAATATTAAGCACAAGTGAGGGGATTTCAAATGACTAGATTTTGTTGCGTATTTGAAATCCTCCCACTTATAAGTAATATTTGTGTGAACCAAATCCATTCATTTAGTTTTTTTCCATTTTGATTTGTAAATGTATGTTGTATTATCATCAAATCCATTGATTTCAAATGACTCCATCCAAATGGAGCCTAAAATCCAGACAATTATGTCTGTTCCGAGAAAACAACTTAAAATATTCACTAAAAATAAGAGTGCATGACTATTTAAAAATATACTTAAATTACATAATCTACCTAGTGCACACTTATAATTTGAAATGTTCGGTTGTGATGATCACCGTACGTACATATATCATCATTACAATTATAACTTGTATCCGGCCGTACCTTGAAACATTCAATATACAACAATAAAATATCGTGGCTTAATTATACATCCAATTATTCATCCTTGCATTTGAATTGATCTCATCTCAATTTCAAGATTATGGAGTTTAGGGCTAAATTTAGCTCAAATTTAAATTAATATTCCTTCCATTTCAATTTAATTGTCGTTTTTTTATTTTTTTTCACACTATTTAAAATAATCATTTATTTGTATTAAATAACTAATATACTTTCTCGCATGTTATTAATGAATCATTTATGACCATTTATTATATATATCACAAAAATTAAGAATAAGGCAAAATTGGAAAAAATAATTAACATCACTTGAAAATCATTGATATATATTTTGGAACTATTTTTTTTATTTTAAAGTGACAATTAAATTAAGGAAAAATTACAAATAGACTCAAGAAAAAATCTAAAATTACAAATAGGTACATGTTCAAATATTTTTGTGCGTTTGTTCAAATATTTTTTGTGCTTCTGTTCAAATTTTTTTAATCTATTTGTAATTAAAGTATTTTTTTTTAATTTATATGTAAATGGTCTTTAAATTAAAATAGGTGAAGTATTTTTCTATGTTTAGGTTTAAATTCTCGATTATGGTTGAGTTGCACTAAAAGTTGACTAGGTTTATTATATCCCGATTCAATATCCTAAAATTGAATTTATCAAGATGTTAGTAATTGAGTAACAATCTGGTACTCAAACAAACTTACCTAATCATGCACTCATTCATCGTTAAATTACGAATCAACTTAAAAAATACGTTGATAAATTAAAGAATTGTAAACAAAACATTATATACTTTAAAAATAAAAAAATACAAGATCTCTGATCATGACAAAAAGTTGATCAATCTCAATCAAGATTTCTCAACACTTATATATTGACAGGATGAATGCCCAATTTTTTGTAAGTGTGAATGTTTTAACAATGGTAAAAAAATCATAGCTAGGTAGATATATAGGCTATTTGTATGGTGAATTAAATTATGTAAAATCCGTGTCTGAAATCATGTGCATATATGTATTAACATTTATCACAAATGGAAGATGTGGTCACAAACACACATGAAAATAGCTGTCGAATTATTATTCTCTTCGAAAAGCCCTTTAAGGCAACACAATTAATACAACACTTTCATCTGTCAATATAATGCTTGTATTGCTTTTTTTGGTAACCTACTTTAATTGCCTCAGCCCTAACTATTTATGCTAGAGCCTATAGCCCTTCTAAATTTTCAGGACATTTCCGTGTCAGCTTTTGTACTACGTTGATAACATAAAGTACAACCCACTTTAACTGATGGTAAAAAAGGTTTTAACCATTTTAGAGTGTTTATCTTTCCTCCAATTAACGTTTGTAATACTCCAACTAAAGCTAATTAGTTTTAACATCATGTGGCCTCTCGGCAAGCTTTCCCTTGAATTCGAATTTTTAGATGAAATAAAAAAATTTTATGACTTTATACATTTTGAGTTCAAATTTTGTTAAAAATAATTCTACTTATATTAAATTATTCAGTCCATGAGTCTCCTCTTAAATAATAGTGTTGAAATTAAGTATAAAGAAAGTAATATAAAAGAATCAATGAACACGTCTCTATAAATTTAAATTTTTTTATGAGATAAAATTCTTTCATTAGTCATCATTTTATATTGACAATGTGTATTTTATATGCAATTGAAATTGAAATAGAAAATTAAATTGTATTGTAGTGGTAAGATTTAATATAAACATATATAGTAAATTACTTAATAATTCTCTCGTAATACACCAGCTATCTATCTCATTTAGCAACATTTCTTTTTAAGGACAATATTCTTCACATACATATTGAATTATCATTTTAATTTGGCTATTTTTGCTCATTAGTGTCTTGCTTAATATCTTTAATAACACATTTTGTGATGATATATATATGATGATATATATATATATATATATATATATATAGTGCTTGTAATGTGACAAAATCATGAGGTGTAAAAACGAACAAACAAGAAAAACAACGTCCAACACAGATTGATTTGAAAGTATACAAAAAATGTCAGCTGAAAGTAGTGATGATGAACCCATTCAAATTGTACATCTCATTCATGCTATTTGACAAAGTGGCTCACCTAAATTACGAAAACGCCACATCTTCTTCTCACCATTTTATTTGACAAAACAAAAACACTCAGATATAAAGGTAAGATTGAGACTCATCAAAGTTTTTTTTTTAAATATTAAACGATCGATCTATAATCACCTCATTTAAAAAATTTATACTATTAATTAATTCATAAATACCCCGGGTTTATTTATATATTAATATAATCACTAGAAATGTTAGAGGAGTCCAGATCTTATTTTTTCTAGCTTCAAGTCTCATGTTTTAATTTCTTATTATACATTCTAATATTTTCTAAATTGAGTTTTTTTTTTTTTTTTTTTAATGAGCGCTAATGTGCTCATGATTCAGATTTTAGTTGTAATAAAAATATTATTTATAGTATTAAAAGATGTAAAATAATGGGTAAATAGATTTTTTAACTTTATTGGAGTGAATAATTGAGTGGGGAGATTTAATTATAGTGGTAAATTGAGTGACATGATGTGTGAATAAGAGATGTTTGTAAGAGTTTAGTTTGAGAAAATTTATTTGTTTACTATTTTTGGTGTGTTAAAACAAAAATATAATGTTAAATTTGAAATTTTGAGCAATAAAAAATGTAACATGGGTCGTGTATGGAGTAACTATTGGTTGAGAAAAATTGAAAAATGTATATCTTCCTTTTATTTGTGTGTGATAGTCCTGTGTATATCATATATTATATTGAATTTGGGTATCACAATGAATTTTTTATCTATGATCAAAATATAATTGATTATTATTTTTTTACTAATTTCCTAAAATCCTGAATTATTCCCCTTGTATTTCATTTTATCTAAAGAGATATCCATACATTTTGTAAAGTAAATAAACTAATAATTTTTTAAGTTCCTTTTGGGATCACTTAATTTAAAAAAACATACTTTACTTTAACCAACAAAATATATCATATCATAATTTTGGAGTTTGAATTAGATTTGGTCCCATAACTTTCTGACAAAATAGATTTAGTCTCAAAATTAACTTTTTAGTTAATTTAGTCCTAATTTTTCTGACATGTTTTAAATTACGTCCCATTTTCGCCGAAAAATGCAAAACGACGTCATTTTATGTCACGTGCATGACACGTGTGAACGATTTCTGACGACTGTACACACGTGGCATCCACCTGTTATGTAGTTTGTTAGGAATTATGCATTTTAAAATTAAGGCATGGTGTTTTAGATTGATTAAAAAAGTTGCCTTGTATTTTTTGTATAGATGCCACGTATGCACAGTCGCCGAAAATAGTTCACACATGTCGTGCACGTGACATAAAACGACGTCATTTTGTATTTTTCGGTAAAAATGGGACGTAATTTAAAATATATCAGAAAAATTGGGACTAAATTAGCTAAAAAGTTAATTTTGTGACTAAATCTATTTTGTCAGAAAATTATGGGACCAAATCTAATTCAAACTCCATAATTTTGATTAGCAGTTATTAATTCATTAAATTATTTTAAATAATAAATTATATAATGGCATTTTTAAATTACAAAAAATAAAATGAATATAAAATTTCATTAATAGAATTATAAAATATTTTTTTACATTGAATTATTTCAGTACAATATACTTTGAATTATCTAAGTACAATATACAATGAACAAAATATTTTCGGCCCATCTGGACTAAAACTTATAGTGGATTAGTGGTTCAGGCCCATTTATCGTGGTCAATTGTGGGCTTTATATACGGCATTATTTTCATCTGACACAGTTAACAAAAGCCCCGCGCAATGTACAGATTGAATATTATAAATTTTAAATATATAATTAAAATATAAATTTAATTTATTAATTTTTTTTATTATTTTTTATTAATATATAAATTATGTTATTTATTCATGAATACATTACAACTATTTAATTAATTCTATAATTTTTAATAGTTACTAATCTCATTAAAAATATTAAAATTCAACAAAACTTATATAATTTAAAATTAAATTATTTAAATTCAACTCTTATAATTAAATCTTAAATAAATTTATTTAAATTAAATTCATATAATTAAATCTAAAATAAAAATAATAAAATAAATATTTTAGATCTAAATTTATTTTTATATGTGCAATACTTATGTTAAATTAAAATTTTTAAAAGAGAATTAAGTTGATATATAATGTGTTAAAATTAGAATTTATGAAAATTTAAAATTGTTGGTGTAAAGTAAAAAAGAAAAAGAAAAGTTAATTCACTCTCTTTTAGTGGAGAGTGAAACTCACTATTACACTACATGACAAGTGCATTTCACTTGCTCTCTCCTTACATTTCACTTTATCTCTCCTGACTTCTATTTATATATATATATATATATATATATATAGTTATACAGTTGAATAATATAAAAATATATCTCTTTGTGTACTGTACTAAATAAAATGTATTAGATGCATCCTTTTATTAATGTTGTATGACGATTTATTTGCCCCTAAGGCCCAACGTTAACTGGGCCTGTAATAACCTGAAACCAAAACTTAGAGTTTTATATTTGATTTTCTAAGTTTGATTTATTTTATTGTTTGATTTAAAATTTTATGTGTATTTTTTCCAATTGACGAACGGTTCTTCGAACCGAAAATTTACTAATATTTCTAAAACTCATATCCGTAATCCGAATTTGATTAATAATGATTAATTACCAATACTCCTTTAAAGGAGGAAAACATTCAAGAAAAACTCTAAGAAAAATGTTTGTTTTGCGTTTAATAGTTTTTCGGAGCCGAAACTCAAACCGAAAAATATCAAAAAAATCAACAACGAAGTTACACCACTGTATTAGAAATTTGGACTGTCAAATGGCAGCCCAAATCTCTCAAAATTTTGTGCACATGGGTGCATTAATGAAGAATATTGTTTTTGTACCATATTCTCCAAAATAGTTTCCTAATCCTAGGCTAGACCTTTAGGACACAAGCCTAATTCTTCCCTCTTTTCCTCTCCACCATCCATTTGGCCACCCCTTCTCTCATTTCCCTTCTATAAATAGCCTCATCCCCTTCTCATTCTGGGACACACAAGTCACAAAGAAGCTCTCAAAGCAAGAAGTCTTCTCTTCCAAAGAAGTAAGCCTCCTAGCCCTTTCTTTTAGTCTTATGCTTTCTTAGCTTAGAAGACTTAGAAAAAATAGTTTAGGAAGTCCTAAGAGCTTGTTTTAATATGTTTTAATCATATATGGAGTGCTTGAGTTGGGATCTTAGTGTTTGAAGTCAAAATGGTGAAGATATGTTGAAAGTATGAAGCTGTCGAAATGTGTGCCCTAGCTACTAACCCGTTTCGTAAACTTTATTCGGACCCTTTCCACCCATCTAAAAAAATTTATAGATGTAGTATTTGAAGTCTAGAACAACATATTTAAATTTCATAATTTTCTGATCACTGTGTAAGGAGAATAAAATCGTGGAAATATGTGTGGCATAAATGTGCATAATCTGGGAGCAGTGACACATTCTATATATTTCTCCCTTTTCTAAAGGTTATAAAATTCTGGGAAAAATTGGGGATATTCCCCTTGATGTTGTTTAAATCATAGTCAAAAATAATAATATTTTGTTTAGTACTTTATGAGATATAATATATTTTCTGAGTACCTGGTCGATGTTCGATGCACAGGATTATTTGTCTTTCATGAACTTATTTTTCCAGTTATACTTGCGTAATAAATTATGGGAAAATTCATGGATGTCCTACAACCTGTTTGTAATAATATTCTAAAATTTGGTGATTTTTAAACAAGTATCCAATAAGTTATGAATTTTATCGTAAGACATGTTCAGTAATCGAACCAAACGATAGATTAAATGTTCACGAATTTTCTAGGACAATTCCGTAGGTCAAATGGCTTGGGTTCCTGAATTAAAGTTATTCATCCTTGAGTAATGTATTACATGTTTTAATTTTGTGATTTTTAGATAATTTTACAGTGAGTTATGAATTTTAGAAGAACACTTGACACTATTAGCTGAACCAAAATCAAATGCCAATTCTCTTCGAAATCTGCTATCTTTCCACAACCCAAATGAACTTTGATCCTTAATGAAGTTTGTTCCATATTTAGAGATGTATATAATACTAAATTTCATAATTTTTGGATGAGTCTAAGTATTTTATTCTATTTATGCATGTTTACGTGTCATTTCGTTAATGATAGAGTATTATGAGAAATAATTTACTTAACTTTTAAAAAACTAAGCATGCCTTATGTGATGTATGATTTATGTGATACTCCATGAATGTTGTATTTGGCTTCTTATAATAGAATAAAATCAACTAACCCAAATCCCGAACCTTGAACCGACAGTACACTAGAAATACCGTTAAACCAAAAGATGCAAATACCAAAAGCATGTAAGTGCATAACTTATAAATGTGTGATCATCTGATGATGAGCTTTATTTTACTTTTATTTATTACTTTTAATGTAAAGAGGGCAAGCCTTATATGATATGAATGGAAGTATAAGGCTAGAACGAGGTTTGGATGTGGTAGAAATGCTACCAGTGCCGCCTCACATGTACAAATGGGGAGAGATAAGGAGGGTTACGGGGTTCGGATGTGGTAGAAAACTATCATGTGCCCTCCCATATAATAAAAGTTTACGGGGTTCGGATGTGATATAGTAACTATCATGTGCCATCCCATATGATTACGGGTTTCGGACGTGTAAACGTGTCATTCCACAATATGATTACGGGTTTCGGACGTGTAAACATGCCATTCCAAAATATGATTACGGGTTTCGGACGTGTAAACATGTCATTCCAAAATATGATTATGGGTTTTGGACGTGTTATCGTGCCATTCCACATTGTGATTACGGAGATCGGATGCGGTAGGAAACTATCATGTGCCATCTCATATGTGTTATATATAGTTAAATGTTATAAAGAATTGTGAACTCTTAATCAAAGACAATGATAGTTAAAGGATGAGGAACTATAAGATTATATCTGAAGTTTTACCTTAAACAAATGAACACAACGCCATAACAAGGAAGTAAATAACGAAAGATGAAAATAAAGAATAAAACATTCAATTATTTGGGGTCTTTCTGTCAATCTGTATAACAGCGTACAGGTCGTCCACTGAGATTTTTATCTCACGCCCTATAACTAATATTTTTCAGGTCACGAGATTGAGGCCCGTGAGCTACAATAGACGACCCGCTTCCACTCTCTTTTTATTTAAGTGAGTCACTTTATATTTTTCAGATCTTTATGAAAAATTGTATTTTGTTAAAGACTCGTCACTATGATTTTTTCGAGTGTTGAACCTTAGACTTACCGGGTGGCTTTTGTCAAACGATTAATCTCTTTGTTTAGTTATGAATATGGCTCAAACATTAATAAGTGTGTGTAAAATCTTCCGCTGCAACTTAAATGAATAGCATTGCTTTCTAAAGGAAATTTTCTGGCTCGATTATTATGGTTCACTAAGTGATGACTCGGGTTTAGGACGTCAGGACCTCAAAGGTCGACTTTCTAAATTCCGAGGCGTTACAGGTGGTATCAGAGCTTATGTTCAAAACTTCGGACCAAATGATTTATTTTTCTTTTCATTTCAAAATTTCACTTAGAAAACAAACGAATTTTATATAAGCCCTGACTAAATGTTACTTGTGGAAGGTTCTCTGCTGTAAGCAAACCGGAAACAAGCCTCAAGGTACGTAATGTCTTATTATATGTTGAATAACTAAACCGTTACAAATTAGAACCAGAAACAAACGAGAAAGAAAACATGAGAATAAACAACAAAGGAAATATTTTCCAAGAAAATGAATTATGCATGCCTTAACAGATTTTTGTACGCATGTGTGTGAAATCTACATGACTACTTGTGTATTTACCTATATGTTCGATTTTGTGTGAGCACTTTCGTTTTTGCCCTTTATACACTACTACTATTTTCTTCTTCCTGTTTTTGGCCTTAGACCTCCAGAACCCCTTTCGTTTAGCAAGCCAATTCTTTTTATAGCAGTCTCTCTACCTGTGTAGTTTGACCTTACTATGTATATTATGACAATATTACTTTGTTTTAAAGCCTCGTATTTTTTAATTTTCGTTGGAGACTCTTTTTCTCCGTTTAGCGTTGAGAACTTGTCTTTCTCACTTCGATTATATATGTAAGTTAGTCTCACATAGTTTGTGAGATATTCTATTCTATCTGTTATGTTTATCTTAATATTTACAACATGTGTTATTTTTCTCTAACGTGCATCGTCGTAGCTCAATAACCGTGCTGCTGTTAAATATTGGATTCTCTTGTTTTGAATTTAATCATACGTATGTAATGTAATATATTTTATTTCCTTTAAACTTTGCCTTAGGATGCCGCCTAGAAGGAAAACCCGCGCTAATCAAGAACCGTCTGAGGGTTCTGTAGGACGCGAAGCTCCATCTACCGCATCAGGAGCTGAGATGGCACGAGAATCTTCAATTCCCTACAAACTTTCATGCAGTAAAAAACACCAACGCCGCCACCTACCCATGCACCACCCCATCAACCCCATGCCAACTCGACTGTCGAGCAATTTCGACGATTGTGACCACCCCGACTGAAGGGTAACGAAGGACCTATGGGGACGGAGGAGTGGATTTCTGAGTTGGAATGAATATTTTGCCACATGACTTTAACCGAAGCACAAAATGTATCGTGTGCCCAGTTCCAGTTGGCTGAAGACGCTGCTCAGTGGTGGGAAGCCCACGAGCGTACTATGACTGTTGGTGAAAGGGAAGCCTTTACTTGGGAAGATTTCAAACAAGCTATTACAATGAGGTATTTTCCCCAGGCTTTCCGAGACCAGAAGGAGGTAGAGTTTGTAAATCTTAAACAAGGAACTCTTTCTGTGACTGAGTATGAAAAACAGCTTAATAAATTATCTCGTTATGCTCCACACCTAGTGCAGAAGGATGAAAGGAAAGCAAGTAGATTCGAGAGAGGCCTAAGGCCAGAGATTGGAGGCGTTGTAGCTGGACTAAAGCTCTCGAGCTATGGTGAAGTCTTCGATCGTGCACTAATTGTGCCTATCGATTTAGGACTGGAGTTTAGGCAAACCCCACCTGTGCTGTTAACGAACAAAAATTGGTTTCCAAATTTTAAGAACTCGAGCCGACCACAAAGGGAAAATAACTTAGTTACTCAGCATGGGCCAAGATCCCCACTACCCTGCTCTAGTTGTGAAAAATCGAATGTAGGACCATGCCTTAAAGGGACCAGCACATGTTACAAATGCCGCCAACCAGGACACAGAGTCTCTGAGTGCCCTCAACTAACCAAAAGGCCACCCCTAGTGAGATGGGATCAGGGCCGTCAGCCGTTTGTGAACAACTATCATCTACCAGGGCCTCCAAGTGGTGACTACCACTTACCTGGGCCGCCAAGAGGAGGCGTTCTCATTCAAGGACAAAGGGGACGTGCTAAGATAAATGCCATAATGGTAGAAAATGGCATAGAGGATCCGACTACCAATGAATTACTAACAGGTACATTGCTAGCACTTGGTTTACGTGCTCATGTATTACTTGATATTGGAGCCTCACACTCATTTATATCTAAAGGATTAAGGAAAACTTCAGATTGAAAAGTTTTAACGAAACATTGGACGTTCCATCTGGGAATGCAATGAACATCTAGGATTTAATAGAGAAAGTACTTAAGCAACCTAAGACACATAGTCAGTTCTTTTGGAGTTTAGAGATAATTCAATGGTTGATTTACGAGAAAATATGTGCAACAATCTTAGAAGGGAAGGTTCATATCTCGGGGAGTTAAAACTTTGTCATTAGTACTACTACAGTGAAACAAACAAGGAAAGGAGGGAGCTCGGGGAGAGAGAGAGAGAGAGAGAGAGAGAGAGAGAGAGAGAGAGAATGAGTACCTAGCTAAGTACCCGCGATGTCTTCAAAAATGAATAAGTAAATTTCGGGGACGAAATTTCTTTTAAGGGGTGTAGGATGTAATAACCCGAAACCAAAACCTAGAGTTCTATATTTGATTTTCTAAGTTTGATTTATTTTATTGTTTAATTTAACATTTTATGTGTATTTTTCTCTAATTAACGAACGGTTCTTCGAACCGAAAATCTACTAATACTTCTAAAACTCATATCCATAATTCGAATTTGATTAATAATGATTAATTACTAATATTCCTTTAAAGGAGAAAAACATTCAAGAAAAACCCTAAGAAAAATATTTG